>CM021108.1:463299328-463518849 GCA_007115665.2 Sequoiadendron giganteum
GTTTTTATAAAATTCCAGGAGTTTGAGGTGTCCCTAAACCCGAAGAAATGTGTTTTCGGAGTACCACAAGGCAAATTGTTGGGGCATCTAGTATCCCAAGATGGAATCGCTATTGATTCTTAAAGAGTGAGAGCGATCAAAGAACTTCCTCTTCCAATAAACAAGAAAGGTGTACAATCTTTTTTGGGGAAGGTGAACTTTGTAAGTAATTTTATCCCTGATTTTGCAAGAACAATTAGATCGATCACCCTGATGCTGAAAAAGGACCAATTATTCAAATGGATAAAAGAAGTGAGGGAAGCCTTTGAGAAGGTGAAATATGCTATTTCTTTGGCTCTTGTGTTGGAAAATCCCGACTTGTTAAAGGATTTCATAATGTATGTTTTTAGCAGTAAGACAAGCATTGCCATTGTTCTAATTCAAAAGGATGATGAAGGAAAGGGAGAACATCCTATAGCATTCCATTCCTGAACTTTGAAGGAATACGAGACAAACTACAACTTCGTTGAAAGACAAGCTTTTGCAATTGTAAAGGGACTCAAGAAGTTCTGACACCTTATAGATTGCACTAAATTAATTGCTAACGTCGCACATTCCAGTGTATGGGAGTACATCATGGAAGGAGAAATCACCGACAAAAGGGCCAACTGGATCACTAAAATCCTAGAATATGACATTGAAGTCAGGCCTACGAAGACTGTCAAAGGAAGAGGGTTGTGCGAATACTTGGCACACGGTGAAGAGATGGAAATTGAGGAAGAGCAAGCGGAAATAGTCCTGACCAATGAGTCGAAACCTGAAGGCTGTTGGCTGACAGATAGGGTAAGATATATGCATACCGACAAGTATCCATCGAGACTTTTGTCTCAAAGAAGGAGATTCTACCGACTGCAGAATAGTGGATTCTCACTAATTGAAGGAATCCTTTTCAAAATAAATTTCAATGGTGTCCTGTTGCGATGTGTCACCATGGAGCAAGCAAGGAAAATTCTCAGCTCCCTCCACAGCAGCCCGGAAGGCAGGCATTTCTCTGCAAAGACCACCACTATCAAAATTTTGCGCGTTGGATACTTTTGGCCTACATTGTTCAATGACTCCTATGAAATGGTGAAAACCTGCAAAGAGTGCCAATTCTACGCAAGGAGAAGAAAGAATTATGCCATGCCTCTCAATCTGATAGTAGCGAATGAGACGTTCATGCAATGGGGACTAGATTTCATCGAGATGATCAACCTTGCCTCTAGCACCAGCCATAAGTGGATCCTAACAGCCATCGACTACTTCATAAGATGGATCGAAGCCTACCCCTGAAGAATGCGACAAAAGCTAAAATTGTAGATTTTCTCGAAGGGTTGGTAACAAGATTCAGCGTGCCAAAGACTATTATCTCAGACAACGCCAAAGCTTTCCTAGGATCCAAAGTAAGTCAGTTCGCATTAGAGCATGACATATATCTGAAAACATCCTCAAACTACTACCCATAGGGAAATGACCTGGTTGAGTCAACTAACAAAAATCTGGTTTGACTCATCAAAAGGATCGGTTCATATCATGAAGAGAATGGCATAAAAATCTATAAAAGACATTATGGGCAGACCGCATAACTCCCAAGCAAGCCCTAAAGACCTCACCCTATGAACTAGTATATGGGAAGGAGGCGATGTTACCAATATCTATGGAGATACCTGCACTACAGTTGCTCAAGTCTCTAGAGATTGAAGAAAACAGAGCTATGGAAGTTCGGTTAGTCGAATTATTGCAGATACAAGAAAAAAGGGGAAAATCCCTAATAGCCATGACTAACCACCAACAAGTGGTTAAGAGATGGTTTGACAAGAAATTTTTAGACCAAGGTCTGAAATGTAGAGATCTGGTACTAAAATTCAATGAAAGAGTTGCGAAGCCCGACCAGCATGGGAAATTCGATAGACTATGGGAAAACCGTTTCAAAATAATTCAATGGAAACAGAATAATGCATTTGAATTGGAAAACATGGGACAAGAAACATTGGGAATTCTAGTTAATGGAATTCACTTAAAATTATTCAATTAAGCTTCAGATAATTCATGCAAGTGTAAATATGTGATTACTGTAATTATTTTTCCCTTTCTTGTTTTTCGATCAGTTCTTTTTCAACATTTTCATGGTAATAGAAGCAAGAAAATTCATGAGACCCATTTTTATAGAAGCAGAGAAGGATATTATCACTCATATTGCAGAAATCAAGGTTCAGATACGAAGAATTCCATAGGAGTTGTAGAAAACACAAGAATGAAGATAATGGTTTGAAGATAGCAAGTATATTCGTTATATATATATTTTGATAAAGACATTGAAAAAATGGCTCCAGGGCCATGCATTTAAAATATGACAATATATGAGGCTTCCTTATATGTATATGTGAGCCCTCTTTCAGGTATATATATACAAAAGAGAAGAAGATGATGTAATCTTCAAGTGGTTGTAGTATGGACATTGTCGCCATCCATGTGTGCATTTCCTTCATCAACTGGAGCATTGTCAGGGGCAATAGGAAGGTTATCACTAGCAGTAGCAAGATCCAGAATAGTAGCACCAACACCCAGAACAAGCAGTGGAGGGAACACAAGGTTCCTGAAGTCGGTGTACCAATCCATGTCATAAAATAGCACCACATTGTAGCAGCGTAACAGGAAGTGACATGCATGGGTGGCTCTCTCACGATGCTCAATTAGCGAATGCAATTAGAACCTACTCAAAAATTGTACCCATGGTACCACTGCATCCTCTTCAATATGCCTTCGCAGGCCACTCGCTACCGGAAGGCCCAAACCATACACTGCATTGGTTATTGCTTCACCAAGACCTTCGAGGTATCGCTTCAGGAAGATCTGAAGCGTCAGATGAAGTATCATGGACTTTGGGGCCTGAATATCAAGTAGCAAAGAAACAAAGTGGGAGCATATATCGATATTCACCTGATATTTATCTTCATACTCAATGTAATCCTTGCCCAAAACCCATTTCATGGCTTTGATGGCCAGTGAGTGTTTGTTTTTGGTAATGCGTTTCAGACGCCTATTGGAGATCTCTCCCAGGAAATTCATTTGAGACTTGTTGTACACTAGCCTAAAAAGAGTGTTCATTATGTCAACCTCTGCTCAAAACACCTAAGTCTAGCACTATGGAAATTTAAAACCTACTCAACCGCTTAAGCAATTATGCGATCTAAATTGCCTAATACTTTGCTAAATAGCTAAGTATATTTTTGCTACTATGACAGGGCCCTTTTATAGAAACAATCGAGGTAGCCTACACCCCAAGCATGATGGTAATCAAGTTCAGCTTGAGAATCCCACCCAAAAGGCCAACTCAAATTTCCAACCTAGTTGCATCCGCAAGTACAAATTCTTGCGTGTAGGATTAAGGAGTGGTAATCAATTAATGTGAATTGGGTGGCAAGCTTAGGTGATGGGGATATAGATAGGTGCTTAGGTGTTAGCATGCAACTTTTCGAGCTCCAAGTTTGAATATGAATCCTCCTAAAATACTCATTATGGCATCAGCCTAATTGTGCTTCCAAAGATATTAATGGCGAGGACAAGCGAGAAGGTGAATAACGGGGAGATGGCGGCTCAGTTTCCCATGAAAATCGCATTGAAGGGACGTTATCCCTAACACAATTATGAATCCTTGTCTTGTCAAAAATGGCAAGTAGCTCATTTCACGTGGATAGAGGAGCTGACAGTACATGCCAAATTAAATGCAGAAAGGCAACCATTGTCTACCGGTTGAAGGCAGGAAATTAAAGAAAAAATATAAGTATCGCATGCAAAAATTAGACAGAGTATAAAAATTCTTGAAGCAACGAAAAAAAAAAAAGAAGAACAAAATTATTAAGGAGCCAAGTGTGATGCAATTTTGCAGCAAAGGGAACCAAATGCAAGAGTAATCACGGAGAATTCACTGCCCCAATGTAAATTTAACCTGAAGCGAAAGGTTGTCTAGTTTTGAAATCAAAAACCTTGCATTGTGTTTTAGGTTCCATTTATACCACGTCAGTGTGCTTTCTAGGTAAAATTGGCAAGATATGGCAATTGCTCAAGGTTCTCAGGTCGAAATTCAAAACGAAGAGGCCTAGAGCTTATTCAATATCATGCGCGCAGCACTAGCTGCCATAGTTTTCGAGGATGTCTCTTATGCCTCGCCTGGAATTCCAGAGAAGCCGACCTAGGTAAATACGCGGGTTGCAGAGAAGAAAAGCCCTCGCAAAGATAAGAAGCAAATCAAAGAAGAATGAGAAAATATTCATAAACCCATTCTTGCAAAAAATCCCAAATCACTGAGGGAAGCAGCCTGTGAGAGGATGAGAAAGAATAGCAACCTAGACTCCTTGGCACAAAAAATATTGGTACAGTGGGCTTCCACAATATATGGTCTCGCTCATGCACTATTGCCCTAAATTGGTCGATGAGGCCATCAAGCACTTCAATCTAGACACCAAGACCATTGAGGGCCGAGAAGTGAGTGTGGTTATATGCAGGGAGGTTGTATGGAATATGTTATGTATCCCAGAGTTTCACTCCAAAGTTCCTAAAATGGAGAATTTCAATCCAGCAAAAGGGGAGAGTTATTGGAGGACTAGAGACCTGGCATTGGATTTCTATAACACGGAGACTCAAAAGCTCAGAGAAGCTCCTAATAAGCCAATCCAGATCCCAGTGATGCATAAGGGCTTCAAGGATGTTATGAAGGATGCCTTCACTATCATGGCATTTGTTTGTGGCCTAAACACCGACAAGGAGGTCCAAGAGTTTCAGCTTGGTTTAGGTTTCCAATTATGCAAGAAATATTCTTTGTTCTAGTACGATTTTGTTGAATTCCTCGTGCAAGAAATGCTTAGCTAGATAGTAGAGTACTAGCTTCAATGAAGGTTCAAGTTCCCATCCTTTCTCGTACATATGTTCTTACATCAGAATCTTGACTTCTTCTAGAAGCATCTGGGCCTCTCAATTTTTGACGAAAATCAGAAAAGGAAGCCAGTTTCCACATGGACTCCCCTTCTCTTTGAGACACTTGATTATTACGCATTTTTGGATTATTTCTTATATCTGATTCTACAAGATTTAAGAGGAGACAGTACTATCTTGTGGTTCAACTCAGACCAGACTGAGTTCATACAGAGCTTCACACCAAAGTGTTATTGGTTCCTAGGTGAGGAATTCATGTTTGTCTGATTGCGAGGTTTCACCGGTGAGCCTTTTCAGCTTCCAACATGTCTTACAGATAGGGTACTGGCGCTTGAAGTTTTCCGCCAGGTATTGATTATGGGCATCACCTTTTGTAGCGGGAAAGCAAAGAAGAAAGGATTCCTCAAATGCTCGAAGCACTAAAAAACTGTAGTCATGGCAAAGAGAAAGGCTCACTATGTGCTAGAAGCAAAGCTAGCACATCTAGGGTTGGTGTGGATTTGTGACAAATGGAATTACAACCCAAATGATGACTTGCCAAGCAAGTATTTCAAAGTGGAACACTCCCCTTGACCTTACTAGGAGAAGTGTCGGAACCCGATGTCAAATGCAGATGAGTTTATTGTTGACCTAGCATACATCCTTATTGAAGGTGGTCGGCCCCCTTGGCTTGGTTTCTACCTTCGCACTGCGTAGTATGATAAGATAGAAAATGGCGACTACTCACCGCAACAACCTGCTAAAAAACTACAGCTGGAAAGAGGAGAAGGTCCATGGTTTCTGGATATATCAGCAGGAGACCTGATGCACCGAGGCCCCATATGATACCAAGGAGATGGATGATAAGTTTGAAAATTTGTGGAACGATGAGCACCCAAATTCTAATGAGAGTGGTGAGAAGGACTCCAGTTCGAAGTCATCCAAATCACAATCAAACGAGGGAGCAGAACCAAAAGCAAACACATAGGATGTTTCGACTCAATCAAAGGGAAAGGTTGTGAAGCAACCTAGCAGTGCCTCTTCTAATGTGCGGGTGAACATATCATGTGTGAGGTCTTCAATGAATCGCACCTGGACAACAAGGCGAACCCGAGCAACCTCTCTGCAACAACTCAAAACCATAGCAGTAGGTGACTTACCATCGAAGAAGTGGCCATGAATTGGGGCATCTTTGGGAGAGCGTTCACAAGACCCTGAGGTAAACAAAGATTCAACAATAGATGAGGGATAGAAATCACACATACTGCAGGTATCTTATGCTCCCCTCTTCTCTGGTTTCACAAATATTAGTTGCCCATGTTGCGTCTACAACACCTCTTGGTTCACGCACTGACCAATGCATTTCGACCACTATTCCAATAGTCATTGCAGTATCGGAACCATCCTCTCGGGCGACCCCATTTTCCTTTACTCCTTCATAGAACCTCAGGCCATTTGCTTCAACCCATTTCTCATCCCAAAGCCTTTCATACTCTGCCTTTGCTACCTTCAGTGATGCATCACATATCGTCGTAGTGTCGGAGCCAATCCATTCTACCCAACAAATAGAAGCTACAACGAATTTTCTTCTTGTAAATATTCCTACTGGTCTGCAATTAGAGTATTGGAGTATCCCTCCTTTCTTATCTCAGACAGTTAGTGTACCAAAGAAAAATTCTCCTGGTACTGCTAACCTTTCATTCCCTTTCACTCTTCCCCCTGGTGCACCTTTCATAGGTGGAATCATCAGGTCACCCTCTGAATTCTTATCAGAAGGAGATAGGATTAAGCAGGCTCGAGAAATTAGAGCCCAAAGGCAAAAGGCTAAAGTTGCTAAGAAGTCGGCAGAACCAAGGGTACATACAACTTTCAATGAAGCTCAGCAGTCGCTACACTTTGCGGCTATGTACCCAATTGTCATCAAGCCACAGGGAGAAATGCAACCAGATGACTACAACATGTACATCGTTGGACTTGATTTAAGTGTAGCCCGACCTCAAGACAAGGTGGAGCTCATGGAGGAAACACAGCAGGTAGTGACCACCAAAATTCTTAAATCCGATCGGCAGCTAAAGAAAAGAGAAGAGTTGAAGAACATAAAGAGTAGAGTCGAAGTCTTGCTCACCAAGGAAAAAAATAAAGAAGCTAAATATAAGTGCTTATCCCAAAAAAAGGAGGAGGAGCATGCAAAGCTCCATGAAGAACTAGCAAAGTTTTGATCCCTCGATCCAAACTTGATCGCTGAGTTAGAGCAGAAGAACAAAGAGTATCAGGAGCAGTTAACAAAGTTGGAGCAAGAGATACGAAAAAATGATGAAGATTTTCATCACCAACGTGCTCAACTAGAGCAACAAATACAACAAAAGGATACAGATTTTGGTATCCGTCGAGCTCAATTAGAAGATGAAATTGTTGAACTGAGGTCTTCATTAGAACAAGCAGTGGAAAACAAAGAGCAAGCTGAGGCTAGCTGGGTCGTAGAATCCCAAGTCCTACAGGGACAACTCACCACAACAAATCAAAAGGTTGTGAACCTAACGCATGATATAAAGCAAAGGAATGTAGAGATTACCTTATTAAAGGACTCTGCCTCAACTCCTATCAATCAAGCAGACCTCCTTTAGGTGGTTCAACAATTGTACGTCTCATATCGGGAAAGAGTGAAGGCTTTCTACCTAACTCTACAACCAATGCTCTAATTTATGGCAGAAGCAACAAACTTGGGCAGAGATGTTTATGCGATGATCGAGTAGTTCCCACTGGTCATCGTCAAAAGGGTTCTGGATGCCAAAAGATTATTGGAAAGGTTATATTAGGTCCCCGACTAAGTCTTGGTAGGTGCAGTGATTGAAGACCGAAATGTCGTAGCAAAGACATCCAATAGGTTCATCCACTATCACGAAGTTATACTGCATACCAACAAGTGTGCCACCAAATTGGATCAGCTCATGGGCAGCATGTGGGCCAGGTTCGATCACCTAGCTCAAATGGGCTTACCATCTCCATTTCTTGAAGATGATTCAGTAGCCATGACAAAGCATATAGTAGCAAAGATCGAGGAGAAGCAACACGACTCATCTGCCTTTCAAGGTTTCAGTCAGCCCCTTGTTGTAGGGAATATTGAGGGTGTCATTCATCCAATCGCATAGCTTTTTTTCAACTCAAATTCTAGGCTGGTATATTTTTGGTGTTGCCTTACAAAGATGTTAACAATTTGCATGGAGCACAAGAGAATCTGCACGGCATATTGACCCCATCTAAAGATGAATGGTTGCCTCTTCAGACCACCCTCTCTAAGCTCTAATCACATCGCCCAACGAATAAGTCTCTGGTCTACAAACCAGAAATTTTGGGTTCCTCGTTCCACAGGGAAAACGCCCCTGTTAAGTCGCCAAGAGCTATGAATACAAAATTCCCATGCTCCCTTCGGGTAGTTCTATTTTTCCTAAGTATCGATCGTGCCCTCCTCTAAATAAAAGTGACATCAAACTCCTTCCACACAGTCTCATTACGGATGTCGCCACTTGTCAACCAAGCACTCCTCGCAAGGTTTTCCTCCTCTCACTTTTCAAAAGCTTGCACCATGCCTCCACGTGTCAAAAGTTTGTAATCTTTTGTGCTCCTTTGCATTGCTCCCCTTTTAGGCCCCGACCAGCTACCACATAGCATATATCCGCGCACCTTCCTTGGCAGACCCCACCTTCAGCGCAACAAGTTCGGAGACCTCCACGTGTCTTCACATCGTAGGTTTTTTATCGCTCAAGGGGATGAATGAGCATTGGCCCCTGACCATTTTCCATGCAATCTTCTAAAGACTTCCTCACGAAGAAAAACTAAGCAAGCGACAACCTATCACTAGCTGCCCTATTCTATAACTGACTGCCATGATTGAATTGCACATGTCAAGCACTTTGGTCTATTAGGACCACTTCCATCATTCACAGGGGATGCATATGGCCTTAGAATATCCTCGTTCATGGCTCAAATCTTTTGGTTGCAATGACAAAGGGGAAATCATTGCCAAATGCATCATTACCCATGATCGGAGGATCTTTTTGGTTATTGGCTCACCAAGCCAGACTCTATTATAAAAATTGCTTCTTCCATCGAAGCAAGGGTTCAAAGTGAAGAATTTAGAGAATAAATATTGGTAGAAGAAATAGGCCTTTACTGCTTTTTATATTGTTGTAAAGACTTGCAGACTGTTCCATTGTTTGGCCTTTTTGTTTTCTTGAAGATTTTGATAAAGTTTTACAATGCCATTGTGGTGCTAAATGTTTCATTTACAGAACTTCTATAATTTGAATGCAAGTTTGTTGATTTAGATCATGTATTCGACTCCTATTTTAAGTAAATGCGGATGAATATTATTTTATGTCATTAAAGTGAATCATTTAGATTTTACCTTAGTTTCCTTTCATTCTAGACATAGCAGATTGTTGAATGGGCCCTTAGATCGAATCTACAAGATAGATCTATCGTGCTTTACATCTAAGTCTCGGCGCATTGCCTTAGTTATGTACTTTTATTTTTATACCTGCTTCCTTTTCCCATTCAAAACCCTAGTTATAGAAGAGTCAACTTCTTTAAAATCCAAAGGTTACTCAGTTTAGCGCAATAGGTCCCCCCTTTAACAGAGTTTCCAACAAAAGTTTGTTACCTTGCCAAATTTTGCAATCAACATAAATCATAACAATATATTGTAAAGTTTTGTTGCTTTCATGCAAGGGATTCAATGTCATCTCGAGGATCCTTGTTGCTTCTTTATTGCACCAACAAGCTACTTCACTTCTGTGCTTGGGAGTGGTAACTCTTCAAAATTAAAGATTGAGGCATATTATCTCTATCTTGTTAGCATATTATCATTTCCATTGCTTTATGTCCATTTTTCTATCATCTTGTCTAAGGTTGTTCATGGAGGTGGGAACACCGAAACGGGGGTTTGACTGAGGCAAATTCCTATACAACCACCCAACCTTTCGCTTTGGTCTTATGTGTGTAGGCACAGGTGAAGGAATTTTTTGGAAAGATTCTTTGATCTTGTTGAATGTCTTTGTTGATGCTCTAAACTCTTCCTTGTTATTCTCACTTAAATCCATTTAGCATTTTCCTTTCAACTACTTTACATTTGGTGTACAGTCATATTACATAAATTTTCATGTAACATTGTACATGACGCTCTATGTTTCTATGTGAAAGTTTATGTTTTTTGTCTATACGAGACACTAGCGTGGCACACTATCATCTGATAGATATGCATTAGTCCTAGACAGAGAACTTGTCAAGTTGTCCAAAAAACCTCTATGATCTATACTTTTGATTTCTGAAGTCTAAAGGGTTTAGATAATTTTTGTACTCTATTAAAGCACATATTTAAGTAATTAATAGGTAAACCTAAAGGTCACAATTATCTGAAGGCTTACCTGAATGGAGGGTTGAAATTTGGATCCTCGAAGGATTCAATTATCCTTCATAGTAGTTCACTTTTCATACTCTGCATTTTGGTGAACCCAATGTGAACTCACCTTTTTGTAAATCTTTCTCAAAACATCATTTAAAATCTTCAAAAACCTTTTTTCTTTATCTTGTGTTCCCTTCTCTCATTTTTTAGAGATTGTAAGGCTATGCATTGTGAATAGTATTTTATGAGCTTCATGACCCAATCTACAACTTCTAGATATGTAGTTAGAAGAAATTTGAGAGCTATCATACCTCCAAACTGATATAGTCAAGTATTAGACCTGGCTTGATGTTCTTTAGAAATCCTGACCCTTTTGGCCCTCATCTGGTCTTTGGGAATTCTTCACTACAAACTCTCAACCAAATTCTCCTCCTGGGTCTCCTCCTCCTATATATTATGAGGTTGTTCTTAGGGTTCCCTTTGAGAAATTTCACTATTTGAAGGAAAACTTGAAGCACTTTGAAAATTTCCTTAATTGTGACAGCTTGTTTACTCAAGTTGCCCCTATTTCGATAATCTAAGGAACTTGCCCATCTCAAATAGTAAGGTCCTTAAGTTGATTTGTGCATTAAAAAATATAGTTGAGACTCATGTAGCTTCATACACGTCAGTCTTGAGTTGAACTCATAATGCTCAATTGTATGTCACTAACACCCAATTGAATATTTTGATGCCTAAGGTGTTTGTGCACATGGTAGATGTTAATCCTACTATGACTCAGGTATGTCTTCTACCAAAAATACAAACACTAGGTCTATGAATCCTACTATTCTTAGAGTTAATTTCTCAGAATCCTTTGGGGTATACCATCCCTCCTCCACCTAGTTTTTCACCTTAAACTCCCTCAATGCAAGCTTCTTTTGCAATGGCTAATTCACCTCCCCCACTGTCTAATCCCATTTTAAACACCCTATTACAAATCATGGGTCAAATACAGTCTCATCTTGGTAATCTAACTAACATTGCTAGGAAATCCACACTTACTCCTTACTATCATCGCAACCCGCTTGCATTGAACATCCTGAATGCTCCTATGCCCCAAGGGATTGAGACACCTAAATTTGACAAACAAATATAATGGAAAGGGAGACCTATAGATACATGTTAATTCTTTCATTGCTTTATATAGTGGTTTCTTGCATCAAGACCATTTGTTAACAAAATTATTCCAACAATCCCTTAAAGAGACATCGTTCAAATGGTTTTTCTCATTTCCTAACAATTCTATCTTTTGTTTTGATCATCTCATGAATCGGTTCTTACACTAATTTCAAGTGAACATTGGTTCCAAGGTCACTATTACTGGTCTTTTCCATTGTAAGTAAGAACCCAATAAGAAGTTAATTGATTTTATTTCTCATTATCAATCTATCTCTTCAAAAATATCTTATGCCCTGCTTGATCTTGACATTCAGAGAATGTTCATGGGAAGTCTCCAACCAAAATTAAGGGAACGAGCCTCCTTAATGAAGTATACTTCCTTTGCTCATTTGTGTATAGTGTTGTGAGATTATCAAAATAAATTGGCCCAATATGGGGCTTTTGCCTTATCCTCATGTCCTAACAATTCTGGAGCTATGTCTCCTTCCGAAAGGTCAAAGAAAAATTGGGCACTAGCTAATGTGGTAACTACTCCTCAAACAACTAACAATAGTACACTCAAATCACAACATAATTGGGTTTTAACAAAATTATCTGATTATTATTTAAGTGTACTTTAGATGTTAAAATATAATTTGATCACCCTCCTAGATATTAGATGGCTCCCCAATAACAAGCCATACCCTAGTTGGTATGATTCCTCAAAGTTTTACCAATATAATTGAGTGTCTAGGAATGAAACCAAATGTTGTGTGTGCCTAAGACATGTAATTCAAGATGACATAGATAATAGTACCTGTGATCCTTTTAAAACATCACTCCTAATGTGAGATGCTAGATAAAAACTAATAATACAACAAGAGGAAATAACAAGATAAAAGGGAACCTCAATGATTAGCCTAAGAAAATGGATAACATGAAAGTAAGATAAAACAAATTGATTGTTGTTTGCTATACTTTATATTTTGCTCTTTCCTTGGTTGGCCCTTTGATTCTTGAAGAGTTGTGTGCTCCTTGGATGACAAGCTATGTTGAATATGCAAAATGATATGCAAAGTGGATGAGGATGTGATGATTATGAGATGAGAGTTCAAATGGCAAATTGACAAGAGTTTGGTAGCAAAAGACTTGATCTCCAAAATGGGAGAAATGAGGGGGTATTTATAAGATAATTGGAATTCTCTAGAGAATTCAATGGTTGAGATTGATCCAACAAGATCAAGATGAAGGGCTATGGTGAGTTGAGGACTCACAAGCCCTCACATCTTGACATGTGGAATGTGAGATGTCTTAGGGTGGAGTGATGTGGAAATGAGGTGGAAGGCAAGGAAAAGAGGTGGAAGAGAAGTACATGAGGTGGATGAAGGACAAGTACCTTTGATGTACCTTGGGGGATGAGAAGATTTCCTCAAAAAGGAATTTTTTGTCCCCAAATGAGGATGAAAGAGACTTTTGAGAGATTTTAGAATTCCTCAAAAAGGGGAAGTGGTTGGAAGAATAAATGCAAATTAAAAATTTACATTCATTGGAGAGTTTATTGGGTAAAAGGAGGTCTCCAAAAAGCTGGAGATTTGTTACATGTGGGTGATGTGACAAGTCCAAGGTTTTAGAAGTCCTTGGCACATGTAAAGTGACAAGTCAAGCTTTCTAGAATCTTGCATGGGGGATGGGGAAGACCTTGGAAAAAAAAAGTGAATTAAAAATTCACATGGGGAAGAGAGGATCTTTGGGAAAATAAATGTGAATTAAAAATTCGCATGGGAAAGAGAGTCCAGGCTAAAAATGGTAAGTGGGAAGGTTGACCAGAAAAAGTAAGCTAAATGTGGCTAATGATTCTGATTAAGGTTGTGCAAACACAGGATTAAGATAATTAATGAGAGATTAGAGGCAAGTGGGATATTATGGAGGATGTGACACTTAATCAAGATTAAGTGATGACATATTAATCACAAATTAATTAATTTAATCTGGATTAAAAGAGGGTAATGGAGAATGTGACAAGGAGAGAGAAAAAGGGGAATTAAAAATTGATTTTAATCCAAAAGAGTTAAAAGACTAAATTAAATAATTTTTCATATATATTTAATTTAGAGAAGAAAAGAGATAAGGTAAAGTATTTAATTTATTTAATTACATACTTTAGGAACCTTAGGCAGAAAATGAAATAATGATTAAATAAATTATTTAATCATTATTAATGAAATAGATGAATAGAGTAGACGATTTTGATCATATGGAAGTGATCAAATTTGGATGTCTACAGTAACATCTAACTTGATAGTAAGAAGTAGAACCCAAAAATATCTATCGTTAAGGCTAATAGTTAGCTACAAATTTACATAAACCCTTTTTTGCCTTATTCTTCTAATTTTATCATGACATCTTCTTCTACTCCATTTGATGGAATTGCATATGTGAACATGTTATCCAGCACTTTGATCTCCACTCCAAGTCAAAAGGTTAAGGTTCCTAACATATCTTTCACACCTAATGACTTTCCTTATCATGAAGAATACTCTCCTCTTTACATGCCTACTCAGGTCAATGATAATGTCATCACTGGCATCATGGTTGATCTTGCAAGTAGATTCAATGATATAATAGAAGATATGCTCTTCATTAATGGAATACATAGGGTAAGATATGATTAGTGTAAGGATACTATTTGTATAAACAATGGTCTTTCTCTTTCCCCTCTGAGATCTATTTCTTTGTTAGTCCTTGTGGGACCTATTGTCATTTTGTACCACTTGATGGTATTTGCAGAATGATACATCTTTATGGCATCCTTGGTCTATTTGAGGAAACTTTTATTGTATAGGGGAGGTTTAAAATCATGTTTCAAGGCTTCTTAAACCTTATGTATGCCTAAATCCCTAGGTTTGAATAAATCCCTTGTGCTTTATTCTAATCGCATGTTGATTGCCTATCACCCATTGTCGATAATTTATATTATGACCTTGAGCCTCATATTCATCTATGTAGCGACCCTTCCTTTCCAAGGTTATCGATCAACCTCGCAACCTAAAATAATTTAAGACCCTAAGTATTATATTCGCGTATATTATTGACTTATTGACCCCTTTTCTTCCCACATTATATTTTATTGAAGAAATGCTTAAGGGAACCAATAAAATGTTGACAGTTGTCTCTTTGCTATTGTATTCCACAATTTTGTGAATGGTTTATTATTGAAGATTGAAGTTGGTTGTGGAACCATGAAAATGATGATGCATGCAATGATGAACATTTCTCACCACTGTGGGACCCATATAAAGACCCCACAAGTACCACATGGCATATTTTGAAGCATTTTTTTGTTCTACGGAGTACTTCAAAATGAACCCACCAACACCTTACGAAAGTGTGGAAGGACATGTGGCTCATTTCTGAAGATGTTTTATCAACTATATCAAAAGGGGTGGCATGCAAAATTTCATTGGTTTCTCACCATTCCACAGGCATATCAAAGGTGGAACCTCTTGCTAGTTACAAAACTGTTGATTTTTGCCACCTAGCATCTTTTTGCATGCTCTCTTCATTTCATGGATAGTCTTCCCACAAAGGTGTGAATGCTTTCCACATGTCTTGGGACTCTTCTATTGGCTATGAATATTCAAATCTTATTGACCCCTTATCAATATTATTCAAATTTGGTCAACAAGGATCGAGCATTGATCTTATTTGATCTTCTTAGATCAAACGGTCCAGATTCAGACCTCTACAACGATGGAGCATGTCATTTTGTGGAAGTGTCTACATTCATGACTAAGAAAATTCTTCAGCTACCAAGATTAGATTTTATGACTGCAAGGTTTTTCTTCATAGATTTCCTCACCTATTCAATGTAAAAGTGGCACCCATACTCCTTAGTGTGTTGCAAAGACATTCCCTCTACCATAAGATTGGATTTTAGGGTGGATTTTGTGAGAGTTCTCTTCTTTGCATTTTTAAAACATTTAATACAAACACATGGCATGCACATTAGTGTTGTCCAAACTTATCTTCAACACAAGATTTGATGGTCATTTCCTTTGCTCTTGATCTGATTGGATTTCTATTTATTATTGACCCTATTAGGGTTAGGGTTTGGTCAATAATCATCTAAGTTATGTCTACACTATAAAGGCAAGAATTGCATTCATTCTAAGGGTTCTTCCCTTGGGCTCCTCTCATGATTTTTTATAGTAGATACTATATTTCTATATTCTGACATTATAAAATCTAGCTTTTATGCCTTGAATATTCTGATACTTGAGGTGTTTGTGCACATGGTAGATGCTAATCCTACTGTGACTTATGTATGTATTCTACCAAAAATACAAACACTAGGTCTATGCATCCTACTATTCTTGGAGTTATTATGTCTCAATATCCTTTGGGGTATACCATCCCTCCTTTGCCTAGTTTTGTACCTCAAACTCCCTTAATGCAAGCTTCTTTTGCAATGGTTAATCTGCCTCCCCCACTATCTAATCCCATTTTAAATGCCTTATTACAAATTATGGGTCAAATGTAGTCTCATCTTGCTAATCTAACTAACATTTCTAGGAAATCCACGCTTAATCCTTACTATCATCACAACCCTCTTGCTTTGAATATCTTGAATGCTCCTATGCCCCAAGGGATTGAGACACCTAAATTTGATAAGTACAATGGAAAGGGAGACCTATAGATACATGCTAATTATTTCATTGCTCTATGTAGTGATTTCTTGCATCAAGATCATTTATTAGAAAAATTATTCCAACAATTCTTTAAGGAGACATACATTGTTGCAATGGTTTTGCTCATTTCCTAATAATTCTATCTTTTGTTTTGATAATCTCATGAATCAATTCTTACACCGCTTTCAGGTGAACATTGGCTCTAAGGTCACTATTTTTGGTCTTTCCCATTGTAATTAAGAACCCAATAAGAAGTTAATTGATTGTATTTCTCTTTATCAATCTCTCTCTTAAAAAATCCCTTATGCCCTGCTTGATCTTGACATTCAGAGAATATTCATGGGAAGTCTCCAACCGGAATTAAGGGAATGAGTCTCTTGAATGGAGTATACTTCCTTTGCTCATTTTTGTATAGTGTTGTGAGATTATCAAAAGACATTGGCCCAATATGGGGCTTCTGCCTTTTCCTCATGTCTTAACATTTTTGGCGCTACATCTTCTTCTAAAGGGTCAAAGAAAAATAAGGCAATGGCTAATGTGGTAACTATTCCTCAAACAAATGACAATAGTACACTCAAACCACAATATAATTGGGTTTTCACAAAATTATTTGATTCTTATTTAAGTGTACTTCAGAGTTTGTTAAAAGATAATTTGATCACCCTCCTAGATATTAGACGGCTCCCCAATAGCAAGCCATACCCTAGTTGGTATGAGTCCTCTAAGTTTTACCAATATCATTGAGTTCCCGGGCATGAAACCAAATGTTTTGTGTTCTTGAGACATATAATTCAAGATCACATAGATATTAGTAACATCTAACTTGATAGTAAGAATTAGAACCCAAAAAAATCTATCGTTAAGACCAATAGTTAGCTGTAGATTTACACAAACCCTTTTTCACCTCAATATTCTAATTTTATCGCTACATTTTCTTCTTCTCCATCTGATGGCATTGCATATGTGAACATGGTATCCATCACTTTGATCTCCACTTCAAGTCAAAAGGTTAAGGTTCATGACATATCTTTCACACCTAATGACTTGCCTTATCATGAAGAATGCTCTCCTCTTTATATTCTTGCTTAGGTCAATGATAATGTCATCACTGGCATCATGGTTGATCTTGCTAGTAGAGCCAATGATATAATAAAAGATATGCTCTTCATTAATGGCATACATAGAGTAGGCTATGATGGGTGTGGTACTTGTTGTCACTTCATACCACTCGGTGGTATTTGCAGAATGATACATCTTTGTCGCATCCTTGGTCTATTTGAGGAAACCTTTGTTATGTAAGGGAGGTTGAAAACCATGTTTTAGGGATTCTTAAACCCTATGTATGCCTAAATCCCTAGGTCTGAAGAATCCATTGTGCTTTATTCTAATTGCATGTTGACTACCTATCACCCATCACCAATAATTTAAGTTATGACCTTGAGTCTCATATTCATTTGTGTACCGACCCTTCCTACCCAGGGTTATCGATCAAGCCCGCAACATAAAATAATTTTTCAAGACCCTAAGTCTTATATCCATGTATATTGTTGACCTATTGACCCCTTTTCTTCCCACATTATATTTTATTGAAGAAATACTCAGGGGAACCAATAAAATGTTGACAATTGTCTATTTGCTATTATATTCCACAATTCCACAAATGGTTTATTGTTGAAGATTGAAGTTGGTCGTGGAACCATGAAAATGAAAATGTGTGGTGTGTTGAACATTTCTCGCCACTGTAGGACTCATACAAAGACCCCACAAGTACCACATGGCATATTTAGAAGCATTCTGTTGTTCTATTGAGTACTTCAAAATAAACCCACCAACACCTTGTGGAAGCGTGGAAGAGGGACATGTGGCTCATTTCCAAAGGAATTTTATCAAATATATAAAAATGGGTGACACATTGCATAATTTCATTGGTTTCCCACCATTCCACAGGCATATCAAAGGTGGACCCACTTGCTAGTTGCGAAACTGTGGATTTTTGCCATCTAGTGTCTTTATGCATGCTCTATTCATTTCATGGATAGTCTTCCTACGAAGGTGTAAATGCTTGCCACATTTCTAGGTTTTTTCTTGCTTGGATGTGACTTGGGACTTTTCTATTGGATATGAATATTCAAAGCTTATTGACCCCCTATCAATATTATTCAAATTTGGTCAACAAGGCTCGAGCAATGATCTTATTTGATCTTCTCAAATCAAACGCTCTAGATTCAAACCTCTGCAATTGTTGAGCATGACATTTTGTGAAAGCATCTACATTCATGACCAATCAAATTCTTCAACTACAAAGATCAAATTTTATCTTTGCAAGGTTTTTCTTCATAGATTTCCTCACCTATTCAATGCAAAAGTGACACCCATACTCCTTGGTGTGTTGCAGAGACATTCCCTTTCCTATAATATTGGATTATAGGGTGGATTTTGTGAGAGTTATCTTCTTTGCACTTTAAAAACATTTAATACAGAGGCATGGCGTGCACATCAGTTTTGTCCCAATTTATCTTCGGCACAAGATTTGATGGTTACTTCCTTTGCTCTTGATTTGATAGGATTTTTGCTTATTGTTGACCTTAGTAGGGTTAGGGTTTGGTCAATAATCATCTAAGTTATGTTTGCACTATAAAGGCAAGAATTTTATTCATTATAAGGGTTATTCCCGTAGGCTCCTCTCATGATTTTTTATAGTAGACACTAGATTTCTATATCTTTCCATTGTAAAATCTATCTTTTATTCCTTAGTTAATAAATTTTAGCTATTATCATAGTTATCTCTTGCATGCTTGTGTAGACCTGCATTACCTTCATGTTTGAGTATGTTTTTTATTTTATTTATTAATGCATTGTTCAATATTAAGCAAGGAAGAAACATATTCTATTTTGGTATATTACCTCTCATTTCCATTTTATGCACTCCTTCTATCCCTTTTCTCATGTGTTTCCATTAGAGTAGGGTAGTGGTAGGATTTCATATGATGGGTTGGACCAACACATTGCACTTGGATTAGAAGAGGAATCCAACTTTTTCCAAATACTTGGCCTCATCTTGTGAGGTCCCACACTTTGAGGTCATTTCCATTGTGTCATTAGAATGCTAAACCCCATATTCAGCAGGGTGCAATTTCATGTGACAATAGTTTTTGGCAAGCCCAGTGGGACCAGTTCAAGTTTCATGAACTTCATTCCATCTTGTTGAGCGAGTGGTGATGATCTCAACAATTTTAGCCTTAAAGAGACATCCAAAAAAGTACCCAATGAATCTACATCAAAGGGAGGACTCTGTATTCAAGGGTGGTGACTCTACTTCAACTTAGTAATCTTGGTTCCCAATAAAACTTACAAATTCATTCCAAGGATTCAAACTAGAGAATCTTCTAGAGGTAATATCCAATACACTAAAATCTCATTTTCTATACCTAGAAGAAGAAATATACAATCTTTATCATTGGTTACGAGAAATAGAAGTCCTACAAATCCATCCTCTAGAGCTCAATCTACACCACCATTGGGTAGATTATTTTAGACTAGGATTCCTACTACCTACATAAACATAGAGCATTATTTCACATGGTTGTCCCTAGAAATCAAGGCTTTTATCCTTCAATGGTGGTAGTCCTTTGATTTTAGCCCAAAAAGATGATATATCAATCAATGTCTTGAAAATAATCCCTCACTTCACTAGTGAGACATCCACAATTGTAGTTCCTAGATGTGGAAAATATTTGTTTTGTGCATAATGAGATTGAAGATACTATGGTAGTCAAATTTCTAGCCACTTCCTTAAAAGTAAACTCATTGCAATGGTACAAAGGTCTGCCACCTAACTCTATACATAACTAAGATGAGTTAGGTGAAAAATTATGCAAACACTTTGAAGATAAGAGCAATCATTTATCTCTAGTAGAAAAATCGTCCACCATCAAAAGAGCACCCCATTATTTCATGGGAGAATTCAATTACAAATTTCAAAAGACTTGGAATAGGATCCCTCTCTTGGCAAAGCCTTCTCCATAATATGATTTTCTGTATTAATTAAAAGCTCTTAACATTGATATAGTTGTTATGATTCAATCCATGGGTGGAGTCACTTTTCCAGATGCATATGACATTGCTATAAGGGTAGAAAATTACTTAATATAGGTTGGGAAAATAGATCTTAGGCCACCAATGCCTCTATTTCTAGAGCTCCCTCTACAACCAACATTAGCTCCTATCCAAGTGGCATCTACCAATCAACCATCTATTTTTGTTGCTCCTTCAAATGAACTACATGAAGTTAAAAATTTATTGCAGAATTTTGGTAATGAGTTAGTGACAATTAAAAGGCAACAAGCTCAAAATACTAACCTTATTAGCCTCAAAACCAAAACTATTAGTGGAACAGACAACCCTTTCAAGGGAAAAATCAATGAATCATGTTAATCCCTTGAATAGCATTAATCTAGCTTCTACCAATGGGTCAAGGGCCTTGGTCCCAATTTAGAACAATCTAGCTCAGGAGTATGACTAGTGTCATCCATGTGATCAACCTCATAATCAGAATGCTTTTTAGAATGGAGAGTTTGTGCAAACTCTAGTGGTCTAAAATGGTACTTCTACTTCAGGACAACAAGTTGGTGCAAATCAAACACCATTCATTGTCATACATGATCACTCTATACTTTTCAATTGGCATCAAGAGGACTTTTGTGGTGTAAATCAAATAGCTATTGATATAATAGCTCAACGTACCAGATCAAAAAAGAGTAATGGAGGATGGTACTTATTCCATAATTGGGTAGGCATCAATCTCTCAACAACCTCAATAGGATACAGATGTTAGGCCTACTAGTAGAATAATGACGCTCCAACAAAATCAGCCTACTGAGTGAGGCAAGCAACTAATGGAGCAACCTAAGGTCATCCATGCTACAAGGTTGGATCTTGTTGTTCCAAAGCCTTCTCTTAAGACCAACCAAGTTCCTTTCAATATAATAGAGTAGATGAAGAATGTTAACTTGAATGTTACCATGTGGGAGGCTCTATCCATCCCATCACAAAGGGATTTTTTGCAACAAGCTTTAAGAGAGCATGAGAAGCCAAGTGATGTACCAAAAAAGGAGCAGACAACTCCACCAAGTAGCCTAGTGCAACCCAAAGAGGAAGGGAATTCAAATAAAATCATTAAGCCACCTCCCTTCTATCTTTCTTTGATCATTGGAAATCATATAGTACATTATTACATGATAGATTTTGGGGCTATTATTTATGTTATGCCTAAGGAGGTGGTTGATAAGCTTGGCATCAAATATGAGAATATATCCAAGGGAGTCTTGTAATTAGATGGCACTATTGTCAGAACAGTGAGAGTGATTAAGAGCCTAAAATTGACTTTGCATGCCTGCCCTAGCTATGTTGTGCTGCAAGACATTTCAGTCATAGACCTCCCTACCTATTTTTCTGTTTGTTTAGATATTTTACTGCAAAGATAGGTAGATACTTATCTTCTAATTAGTCCCACGTGTTATTCATAACTATATATGGAACCAAAGTGACCTTCAAATCTAAACCCATACAAAAGGATCACCTAGAGCCCTACACTCCTAGCCCCATTAACATGAACTACACATTGCATGATCAAAAAGAGTAGTGCTCTATACATGAACCAACTACTCTCCTAGAGTATATTCTTGATTTCTTGTTGGATGAATGGGGTAATGCATTCTAGTTTGATCCACTCAATGTAGTTGAGGTAGAAGAGATAGGTCTCGACACCTATTGTATTCATGAAGAAAATGCCCCTATCCCCAATCTCATAGAAACTCAAGAAGATCTAGGGGGATTATGGTAGCTTTTCTTTGATGGTTCTAGAAACAAGAATGGTGCAGGTGTTGGTGTAATATTGGTATCCCCCAATAAAGAGTTATACTAATTTTCATTTATACTTCAATTTTTACTAACAATGTGGTTGAGTATGAGGCCATTATCCAAGGTATTCAACTTGCACAAAAAAGGAACATTAAATTATTACAAGTTTTTGGTAATAGTGAATTGGGCGGGTGCATGGAAATGGGTAGCCATTTCATGGACACATTTAAAAAAAACTTTTGAAAATTCATAACACAAGCATGTTATAACGCGCTTGCGTTATGGCTTGTTGTGTCGAGCCTAAGGCCCAATAACAACAAGCCAATAACATGAGTGTGTTATAATGTGAGTGTGTTATTACTTGTTAAAAGCAAAAAAAAAGAGAAATGCTATCATTTTCATTTTGACTATTTTTTTCTTCTAGCCGTGGCCAAAACCCCCATTTTTCACTCTCACATTCGAGGAGGAGCCATTCAGCAAAATTCTTCACCAACAATTACTATTTCTTCGCAACGATGGTGCCACAAGGAGGAGGAGGTGTGAGAGGTAAGGATTGTGTGCTTTTTGTTTTGAATTAGTTAGTTTTAGGTTGAATTTGATATATATTTGTTTGAATTTTTAGGAGATGCAAATCAACCTGCAAACCCTCAAGATCCTCAATAGGAAGACCCACCAAATCCTCAAAATCAAAATCAACCACAACAACAACCTCCTCCACCAATCACTCAACCCCCTCCTGGCACTCAACAACATTTAATGAGTGAAATTGAGAACAACAAAAAGCAAATTGAGGATTTGATCAGTAGGTTGAATAATTCAAATGGTTCAACAATAGAAAGAATGACCCTAGCAAATTCATTGAAAGATATGTTAACAAATGTAGATTCAATTAGCAAACAAATAACTAGATGGCAAGATTGGAGGCAGGCGGCTAGGGATTATTATGCAAATAAACTATCATATAAAGATGTAAAGGATTTAAAAATTACAAAAGGTGATTTGTGCTCATATTCACCGACCCACGCACAAATAAAAATCTCACCCTCAATGTGAAGAGGTTTCCTATCCATTGGTGCCACCACCAATAGATTAGGGACCAGTTTTATGATAGGTGGTACATGGTCTTCGATAACCCACCATGCAACAATTGCGAAGTCTCGCAATATTTCCTTAGGAAACTATATAGTGAGTTCATATTGAACAAAATACCAAATTATTTTGATAGGAGGGATTTAGAGGGGAAAGGTAGGGGGTCAGCTCAGGATAGACCCGGTGCACAGCCGAATCTTATGCAGCAAGGTAGACGAGCTCTCGCTAGGCCACCTCGTGAGAACATTGTTATGCCTTTCATTGTGAAGGAAAGTGTTGACGTAGAGACATTGCAGGCGATCAACACTTTGACCCAGAGTGTCATCCATCATACTAACCCTATTCTACAACGCCATCCAGGGGAGCCTTCGAGTGGTGGCCTTCGAACCCATGTGTGTCAATCTTGTGGGGTGAATTGTGTTAGAGTAAAGGTCTTAACTTAATTATGTTTATTAAGTTACCTTTATTCCCTTCTTAAGATTTCAAGTTAGTTTGCATAATGTGACATTTAATAATTATATTAATTATTAAATGTTATTCTATTAGGGCTTCTATTAGGGTTTTATTAGGGTTTGCATGATCTCCTTTTTATAAGGATTGATCCCATTGTATTTCATATCAATTCATTCTCTCATTCTCTCTGATATATACGTTTTCAATTTTCAGAGAACCCTTGCTTGTTTGTCTCCATCTCTTCTTTTGTGACAGGTTATTTGCATGCAGGTGATCTTCGGGGTTTGTGGTGTTGTATTTTCTCAACTCCTACATGGTATCGGAGCTCCACACCTGCTGCTTCTTGTTCTTATTTTGAAGATTTTTGGAGCTTCAAGGGTTTGGGGTTTGTTTTCTTGATCTAGGGCATACCTGCAATTTTGAAGTATTTTCAGCTCAAACGAACATCGCCATTGCGTCCGCAGTGGTCTAAAACCCCTAAATCGACTGTCCATTTGTCCATTTTGGACAAAGTCAAAATTTGAAGCAAATTTTTTTTACAATTCGGCCGTACGGCTGTCCATTTGCTGGTAAAAAAATTTTCCTTTTCTTTTCCATCATTTTATTTTTCGGAAAAATACTGTCAATTATTTTAGATTTTTTTTTAAAAATCGGGCAAAACTTTAGTAACTTTTTTTATGAAAAACAAAAAAAAAATATATAAAGTTTTTCGCAGTTTAAGGGCTTGCCGGCCCGGTACGAGGGTACCCGCAGGTACCTGCAACTGCAGGCCTACGGGCCCTACGGTACGTCGGTTGGCGTACTGCCGACCGCCGGCAGCCTTTTGCCGACCGACAGTTTGACAGTCCACCGACGGCGGTACCTGCCAGGCCGTGGCCCGGTATAGGCTGCCTACCAAATTATTGCTTTTGTTGTTTTTTATTTTTTTAAAAACAATTTTTTCGAAAATAAGCCCAGTTGTGCTTTTATGGTGACGATCACTTGGCCGTCAAATTTAACACAGTGTTTTTGCTGCGACGGTCGTATGACCGTCAAATTTAACCTAGCACTGGTTTTTTCCCTCTTTGGAGTTGATTTATTCCGGAGGCCGTAACTTGGGCATACGATATCGTTTTTTGGTAAACGAGATATCATCGGAAAGCTGGTTTTCTCATCTTTCCAGTGGTGTGGGTCTCATCACATCTTTTTTTTTTGTTGGTGCATTATACAACTAGTTGAAGATAAAAGGGATATTTTCAGTCTCAAGCTCATAACTTTTGATCAGTTTCTCCGTTTTTCGTAATCTCAGTGGCGTTGGAATCGTATTTCAAAGATCTTCAGTTTCATCCATGCCATTTTTCTAGATTTCACTCCAAGTATATTTTATTCATTTATTTGTGTTTTCACACTCTGGTGGATTACCTAGACATATTTGCTCTTGGAAACTTTTTGTTTGTATGAGATGCTTTGTTCTTGGCTGTTATTCATGTATTTCCAGCATTTTGTCCTTTGAGGACATTTTGAGCATCATTTGTAAGCTATCTTTTATGTAAACGCATTGAGATAAAGTGCCACACTATTGTACATGCATCTTTTGGGGATTTTGCACATAAAGTTGTGTCATATTTTGTACTCGCACTAATATTATAAAGTGCCATGAGGGGTTGTGTAGTTTGCCTTTATTTTGCCATCACATCTTTGTCCGGTGAGTATCCCTCCACGACGATAGTGAATCCATACCATGGGGGGTTGTGTAGTTTGCCTTTGTTTGCCATCACACCTTTGTCCAGTGAGTGTCCCTCCACGATGACCATGGATCCATACGATTCCAGCCTCATGCATGTGTGCTTTGTTTTGCACACCACTTTTTCAGTTACAGGTGCTATCTTGCGCACTTTCAGATGTTTCTTCTTCTTCACGCACTACAAGGTGTTGCACACCATTTCAGTTGATCTGTCAGGCTCCTAGTTCACCATTATGGGGGGGTATTATACTGTTCTTGCTAATGTTTCCTTGGTTTCACCTTGGAAGGAATCTTCCATTCTCAGTTGATCAGTGTTTTAGACTATTGGTTCTTGTACCATTTGTATCTTTGTTCCAGGTGTTTTCCTTTGTTTGCCATCTAATTCGAGTAGTGTCGTTTGGGGCACTCATGTAGATTTTGTATCTTTGTTCCAGGTGTTTGCCTTTGTTTTCCATCTGATTCGAGTAGTGTCATATAGGGCACTCATACATATTGTTCTCTTTTTGATCCTGATCATCCTATCTTCAGCAGAGGTTCTTCAACACCATAGCAGTCATCTTTCGATAGTTATTTGCAGCTTCTTCTGCTTTAGTGATGTTCTTCTTCTTGGCTTTCTGCATCTCTTTTTGGAGTAGAGCTTTTTCCCATGAGGTTTTCTCTATTTCTCCTCTTTACAGAGATTTGGTTGTATTTGGGTACCTGATCTGGCCTAGTTGCCAAGACCCATGTTGCCTTCTTGCATTGTAGTTACCTTTGCTTTTCTGCATTTGTTTGTAGCTGCACTGTTGCTCATCTTAAGGGGGGGTGTTAGAGTAAAGGTCTTAACTTAATTATGTTGATTAAGTTACCTTTATTCCCTTCTTAATATTTCACGTTAGTTTGCATAATGTGACATTATTAAATGTTATCCTATTAGGGTTTTATTAGGGTTTGCATGATCTCCTTTTTATAAGGATTGATCCCATTGTATTTCATATCAATTCATTCTCTCATTCTCTCTGATATATACATTTTCAGTTTTCAGAGAACCCTTGCTTGTTTGTCTCCATCTCTTCTTTTGTGACAGGTTATTTGCATGCAGGTGATCTTCGGGGTTTGTGGTGTTGTATTTTCTCAACTCCTACACTAGGGATTATTATGCAAATAAACTATCATATAAAGATGTAAAGGATTTAAAAATTACAAAAGGTGATTTGTGCTCATTATTCACCAACCCACGCACAAATAAAAATCTCACCCTCAATGTGAAGAGGTTTCCTATCCATTGGTGCCACCACCAACAGATTAGGGACCAGTTTTATGATAGGTGGTACACGGTCTTCGATAACCCATTGTGCAACAATTGCGAAGTCTCGCAATATTTCCTTAGGAAACTATATAGTGAGTTCATATTGAACAAAATCCCAAATTATTTTGATATGAGGGATTTCGAGGGGAGAGGTAGGGGGTCAGCTCAGGATAGACCCAGTGCACAGCCAAATCTTATGCAGCAAGGTAGACGAGCTCTCGCTAGGCCACCTCGTGAGAACATTGTTATGCCTTCCATCGTGAAGGAAAGTGTTGACATAGAGACATTGCAGGCGATCAACACTTTGACCCAGAGTGTCATCCATCATACTAGCCCTATTCTACAACGCCATCCAGGGGAGCCTTCGAGTGGTGGCCTTCGAACCCATGTGTGTCAATCTTGTGGGGTGAATTGTTCATATGACCCCATCGACACTCAGGAGGCTGCTACACAGGATCCGTCTGTAGCTATGGAGATGGAGAGAGCAACTAACATTTTGCATGAGACATATGGCATTGATAGTTAGGTAAAAGTTAGCATGTTCATTGAATTTAATTTATTAAATTTCGATTTTGAAATGCAAGATTAACTAAAAATGTTTTATGATTTTAAAAAAATTGCAAGGTCATAGTGTTGAGAATGGATACACCGGCCCCCCACCTACTTATTTCTACAGTACACCTATCGTTGGGGTATGTAACTAGTAAACAATTATAAATTTATTACATGTTGATAGCATTGTTTTACGAAAGGTAATTTAATATGCAATTTTGGATGTTGAACAGACTAATATTGGAGGTTTCAATGGAACACTTCTCAGTGGCAGTGGATTTACTCAAACCTACACGAAGGTAATAGAATAAAGATTTTAACTAATGAATTGTACTTAATAGATTTGTGTAGTTTATATGCACATTGTTGAATAATTTGTTGTTTTATTTTCAAATGTTGCAAGCTAAAAAACCTCTGAATGTGATGAGGGCAATGGAGATCTGTGTGTCATCTGCTATACAATCCTCGATGGCTTTGACAGGAGAGGTATGAGGCAAATTAGTAAATTTCAATTTACATTCGTTGTTATAGATGTTAGTTATTGAAAAATCAAACCATTATTGATTCACGTACTTTAATTTCTATTTGTATGGTTTATACAGGGCTTGAGCATGCTTGAGCATGGGCGTGAAAATATATCCCTCATGGAGAGAGATCATGAGATGGAGGTAAGTGATTATTTTGTCAAATATATCATTTTTTATAATGTAATTTCTATATATTCATGTCTTTACTTCTTATTGTAACTGTTAAAACTTCACCATGAACTAAACACTAGGAGGAGGAGCAAAAGCACTCCTCGAGTGCAACAAAAATGAGTGACAGACCTATCGCCATCCGATCGAAAATCAAAGGGAAAGATTTTATTTTCAGAGCATGGAGAACAATGACTTTTGATTCCAGAGCCCTTTGTTGTATGCCTACATGGAATTTTTGTACATATTTTTTATTGGACATATTTGACATTGTATGCCTATATGGCATTCTTGTAAGCCTATATGGCTATTTTGTACATATGTTTCATACTTATATCAACATATATTGATGTATGCCTACATTGCTATTTGGTTAATACAAATATCTTTTATCGATGGTGTCCATATTTGCATTCTAAATTGATGGTTCAATAGATATGAGTTACGTGTATTCAAGTGCATACTTTACAACTTACGTGTATACGTTGTGACTTACGTGTGTTTGAAAGTATACTTTGTGGCTTACGTGTTTTCATGCGTATACCTTGTATTTGTGCATATACTTGTATTAATTTGTGTATACTTTGTATTCATGTGTATAATTCTTGAGGCTTAAGTGTTTTTGAGTACTTGTGCTTCCCTTATTGACATGTACATGCTTGAATTATTCACATGTATAATTATTAATTGGTTACCCTAACATTGATCATTGTTGTCCTTCACGGTTTGTCTTGAATATTAATTGATTGATGCTAAACAACTTTATCTAAAAGAAAAAAACATGTTTTCAATTGGTATTCCATGAAATGATTCATAAAAAGATTCCAATATGTTCTTGATGTGTCACAATCGAAAGATTTATATGTCAATTTTTTGCAATATTATTTCTTGTATATGAAATGGACTTGGAAGAAAGCAAGTTATAATTTATAATACAAATAAAAAATGGACTCAACATTGTCCTAGACCCTCAAATAGGTCTATTTAACAAAAAAACACACTCTTAATCACTCTCTAATTGCAAAGCACCATTGGTGATGCAGAGTGGCTCAACCAAGTTGTGATTTGACATAGCTTCTCTCAAATATGCCCACTAAGACTCCAACATTCAATTGACTCAATAGGGTAACTCAATTACCCAACCATGGAATCTATCAAACCAGACATGACCAAAACTTGGATCAGACTTGGAAACCTTCCAACATGACCAACCCAACTCAACACAACTCACCTTATGCTTGGGAACCACCTCTGACCTATCGCTTCCAAACTAGACCTCCTATTCCTTGTAACCTAACCAATTAGGACAGTCAACACAAGAACCACTCAAAATGCATTAACCATACCAAGGACACTGGTTCTAGGCATCTTATACCAATTCCCATAAGTCCTCAAAGGCCCATGTCTTGACAACAAAATACAAAGCCATGACAGGCCAAAACAGAATGCTACAAGGTAGGCCTAATTAGGCTACTCCACACAAGGAATCAAGTACCTTGGCTCACCCCAATACCCCTCAACCAAAAATAGGTTCTTACAACCTTTTCCAAAAAAAATCAAATTCTCCCAAGCACCCTTGTCATAAAACACTTATGAAAATAATCAAAAATTAGATTTTACACAAAATTAGACCTGTCACATAGAGATGTCAGGCCTAGAATTCCAAAGATATCTCTCGCACCTTCAATTCACTGAAACCAACATGGAATCAAAATATACATGGTACTCTTCCATTCCACCCAAATCTAGCCTTAGCACATGGTGGAGATGGAAGATATGAGGGAATTTCACTCAAAACCCTGGTTTTTGAGGTTTTCAGACCACTTGCAAAAAAAAGATAAGAACTCTCCTATTCCTTTATGGTTTTGCACCAAACCATCACCAAAATAAAGCCAACTCAACCCTCTTTCATGTCAGCCTCTGGACCGTACAAGAAAGATACAAGCTGTACCAAGTACGGGATCAACAAGTTTGTATCAAAAATCTAAAAAATAGAGAATAGTGTGAATAATTCTTATTAGATCTTCTCTAAAAGTTCAACAAAAATATCCATTCAAGCCTCTCAAGGCTTTACATAGTTTCTTACACCCTTCTCTAACTGATCCATGCCCCCAACTAACTAAAAACCAACTTTCAAAACAAATAACCGTTGCACTTCAAATTTGTTGCTTTAAGCAACTTAAAAATTTGCAACTTTAGACTCCTCCAACCTAATGACTACAACTAATGACCTCTAAAACCACAAAAATGGCTTATAAATAGCCTTATTAGATCAACAAAACTCCATTCTTTCACACTCATATTCAAATTCACAAATTTGTCTTCAAAGGCTACAAAGACAACTTCTAGTGCAAGATTGAAATTTTCACATTTTTTTATCACTAGACCCAAAAGTCACCCTAAAACATACCTAATGGTCTTAATTGACCTTATTCAAGACAAATCATACTCAAAATACCCAAAAAAACCTATTGACCAACCTATTCACCATCAGATAATCACTAAAACCACTGAACTAGACCTTCTTCATCAAATGGAGGAATAAGGAGCTCTACACCAATGATCATACGTTTTTTGTGTGGAATACTCAGACTTCTCAACTATCGTTTGTATCTTTCTCTTTTCCATTGTTTTGCATGCCATCATAAGGGATCAAGCCGGTTGAACACAACTCGGATCAATTTTGCATGTTTGGGTGCGAAAGAGGACCATGCCTAGCGTAAACCTACCTATCGGGATGCATTGGAGCAGTTATTTTGGTCACACAAATTGCAAACTGAAATTTGCGCCACTTTGCAACTTTACACTACTTCCATTTGACACTTTTTCCATCAAGTAAAAATCCGCTACCACAGGAAAACCACTTTGAGATAGCCAAAATCGAGAGGTTTTTGTAGAGGGGCCCAACGCGATCTTGTAGGATTAGACGAGAAGTTTCTAAGCATCACGGTATTCGAGTAATAACATGCTGAAGTTTGCAGCCATTTTGCACTTTGGACCCTTAAGGGATCGATCCGGTTGAACGTACCTCAAAGTGATTTCGCATGTTTCGATGTGAAAGAGGACCATGCCTAACGTAAACATACCTATTCAGATGTATTGGAACAGTCTGCTTTGTCACACAAGTTGCAGAATAAAAGTTGCACCACTTTGCAACTTTACATTGCTTGCATTTGATGCTTTTTCCATCAAGTGAAAATTCGCCACCATGGGAAAACCACTTTGGGATAGCCAAAACCGAGAGAGGTTTTTGTAGAGGGGCCCAACATAATCCTTTAAGATCAAATGAAAAGTTTATAAGTGTCACGGTATCCAAATAATAGCATGCTGAAGTTTGCAGCCAATTTGCACTTTGGACCCTTAAGGGATTGATTCGGTTGAATGTAGCTTAGAGCGATTTTGCATGTTTGGGTGCAAAAAAGGACCATACCTAGCATAAAAATACCTATTCAAATGCATTGGAATAGTCTGCTTGGTCACACGAGTTGCAGAGCAAAAGTTGCACCACTTTGCAACTTTGACACTTTTTCCACCAAGTGAAAATTTGTTGCCACAAGAAAATCACTCTGAGATAGCCAAAACCAAGAGATTTTTTGTAGAGGGGCCCAATGCGATCCTATAGGATCAAACGAGAAGTTTCTAAGAATCACGGTATCCGAGTAATAGCATGTTGAAGTTTGCAACCATTTAGCACTTTGGACCCTTAAGGGATTGATTTGGTTGAACGTACCTCAGAGCGATTCTGTGTGTTTGGTGTGAAAAAGGACCATGCCTAGCATAAAAATACCTATTAGGATGCATTGGAATAGTCCGCTCGATCACATTGGTTGCAGAACGAAAGTTGCACCACTTTGCATTGCTTGCATTTGACGGTTTTTCCATCAAGTGAAAATCCACTGCCATAGGAAAACCATTTTGAGATAGCCAAAAATGAGAGGTTTTTGTAGAGGGGCCCAAATCAATCCTATAGGATTAGACGAGAATTTTCTAAGCGTCATGATATCCAAATAATAGCATGCTGAAGTTTGCAGTCATTTTGCAATTTGGACCCTTAAAGGATCTATCCGATTGAACGTACTTCGAAGCGATTCCGCGTGTTTGAGTGCAAAATAGGACCATGTCTAGCATAAAAATACTTATTTGGATGTGTTGGAACAATCTACTTGGTCACATGAGTTGCAGAGCGAAAGTTGCACCACTTTGCAACTTTACACAGCTTGCATTTGACACTTTTTCCATCAAGTGAAAATTCGCCGCCATGGGAAAACCACTTCGAGATAGCCAAAACCAAGAAATATTTTTTGTAGATGGGTCCAACGTGATCTTGTAGGATCAGACAAGAAGTTTCTAAGCGTCATGGTATCCAAGGAATAGCATGCTGAAGTTTGCAGCCATTTAGCACTTTGGACCCTTAAGGGATCGATCTAGTTGAACGTACCTCAGAGTGATTCCACGTGTTTGGGTGCAAAAGAGGACCATGCCTAATGTAAAAATACCTATTCGGACATGTTGGAATAGTCCACTTGGTCACACGAGTTGCAGAGCAAAAGTTGCACCACTTTGCAACTTTGCACTGCTTGCATTTGACACTTTTTTCATCAAGTGAAAATCCGTTGCCACGGGAAAACCACTCTGAGATAGCCAAAACAAAGAGACGTTTTTGTAGAGGGGCTGAACGCAATCTTGTAGGATCAGATGAGAAGTTTCTAAGCATCATGTTATCCGAGTAATAGCATGCTGAATTTGCAGCCATTTAGCACTTTGGACCCTTAAAGGATCGATCCGATTGAACGTACCTCAGAGCGATTCCACGTGTTTGGGTGTGAAAGAGGACCATGCCTAACATAAACATACCTATTCAAACGTGTTGGAACAGTCTGCTCATTCACATGAGTTGTAGAATGAAAGTTGCACCACTTTGCAACTTTGCACTGCTTGCATTTGACGCTTTTTCCATCAAGTGAAAATCCGTCGCCATGGGAAAACCACTCCGAGAGAGATTTTTGTAGAGGGGCCCAATGCTATCCTATAGGACCAGACGATAAGTTTCTAAGTGAAAGGGAATAAGTTTAATGGGTTTTGTGTTGCTAACCCTGTAGATTTTGATGGAAAAGGGCATGAAAAATGAGGTTTCACCCTAGGGTTTGATAAAATATTGCATGTAGAGGTTGGATGATTGTCTTTTGAGTTTGTGCAGGTGATTTTAAGAAGGTCTGAGGTGGTGGCATGTTCTGGTAAGGTGTGGAACCATTCCTGTCAATAAACCATCCTTATACTGGCATAAAATAACGGTTTTGGTTTGGCATGGTGGAGTGAGTTTGTCTTGAGACAAATTGCGGATCTGAGGATTTGGATACATGATAATTGTTGCGCCAACAATTTAAGGGGGTTGTTGAATGTTTAAAGGTATGTTCCTTTGTAAATTAGGCCTAGTTAGTCTAATGTGGACAACAAAGAAGGTCATTTTTGATGCATATGTTCTAAGACAATCACTATTGATTTTGAAGTATGTATTGTAACTCAATAATAGCTATCTAGATCAGTCATTTGTTTGTGAAGTCATTTGAGAATTTTTCCTCAAAACACCACTCGGAGCCACACTTTTCACTTGAAAATTATAGTATTTGAGTAAATCTCATTACAATGCCTTAGGTACTTCGTTCTCACAGATCTTTTACAATGTCACTCATACATTCAAGATTCTCTTTAAATGTCTACATCATAGGTGCTCATTATGAGGTTAACTTCAATTGAGTAACTTGAGATTCCCTCACTAAGCTTCACACGCTCTTTTATAATAGCTTGAAATCAGAATTGAGATTTGTCAAGATCATCAAAATAAGGATGTTGCATTGCTTTTTTGGTTGAGATTCTCTTTGATGGCTCATAAATCAACATTTTCTGTAATGAGAGATCAATTAATTTTTTAGTAGTTTACTTACAAATACGCAAAGTAAAAGAGAAAAAAAAAGAGCATCCAAAATGGAAATGAAATAAAAATAGATGGAAGGCACTTACAGATAGGCATGCAGGTCTCACAACTTAGTCACTCCTATTCATACACCTTCACTAGGAATTCCAACATACCTATTGCACACAACACCTCTCATGAATAGAGTAAGTTGAAATTTCAGATGCTCTTATAATTTCTACATCATAGCTACTCATGATAAGGTTAAATTTAAATGAATAACTTGAAATTCCCTCACCAAGCTTTGCACACATTTTTCTAATGGCTTAAAATCATGATTGAGATTTGTCAAGATCATCAAAATAAGGATGTTGCATTGCTTTTCTGGTTGACATTCTCTTTGATGGCTCATATATCTGCATTTTTTGCAAGGGGACACCAATCACTGTTTAGTAGGTTACTTACAAATAGGAAAAGTAAAAGAATATGATAGCATTGGCATAAAACAAATTAATGTGCATACAAGTATAAATTAATAAGAACCAATATGCATATACTTACAAATTAATCCAATGAACCATTTGGGTCTGCTCTACTCTTTATTGTGTCAAGTATTGCCTCATGGTCAGACTCACGGACCTTCCACAAGGTCTTGTTCAAAGGTCTACCCCCATATTTGGTCAAACGAACATTGGATTCCATGACAAGGTTTGAGTAATGAAGAATCTTACGATGCGTGTCAAAGTCTTGAAACAACCAATGTTTAACACTCGAATGTGGGTACTTTCTAAGCCACGTTCCAATAACCACAAATGAGCCTATAGAGTATTTGATGTTTTCTCCATCTATAACTAGGGTCTCCAATTTATTTTTGGCCTCAAAACAATGACACAAGTAATAGTTTGTTCCCTCTTCATTGTCTTCATCTGCAATAACTGCATAAACATGCCCTACATTGATATGTGCAACAAATCTCTTAAAATTAGTCAACATTACAAATATAGTATAAAGTAAGATAACGATATGGAATTTCAACAACTAAGCAAGAAGATATATCACCTGGTTGAACTAGATCTGATACGTGGTCAAAGTCGACTGACGATTCCATCTGTGTTAGTTCCAATGCCATCGAAGGGCAATACGTGTGAAGTGGGCTAAGATAACTTGTCAACCATTTGTCAACCCACTCCCTTGACTCACAATCATTTCAGGATTGCATTGTACATGAAGAACAAAAGCATGCCATATTTTGTGTATCGATACTCCATGAATTTGCATTTGAGCTAAGGAAAGAGTGCACCTCACTCGATCCTATCAGTGTACAACAATCCTCATATGGTGCAATGTTAGTATCATCCATCAACCAAAAAAATCTATGAACTGAAGACCTACCTTCATTACCTGGACCCATCGAAGGATTACACCACTTGACGATTGATTTTGCATCTGTCAACTTTGCACTGTTTTTACACTTTAACTCTTCTTGTGCTAATGCTCTTTTCACGCATGCTCCTGCACCATCATGCTCCCCCTTTCCATGTCCGACCTCATAAAAGTTCCACATATGTTGAACACCTGTAATGACATGCATCTTACACAACCAGTAGAACATGCATGAGTTCTTGAACTGTGATGCACAGTTATCCGACCATATTATATGTCGGTTATATGCTATGCCCCTCTGAGCCAAACCACTGTAGAACATCTAGAAGCAACCTTGCATGAAATCTAGAGAATGTGTGCGCTCATCACTAATGTAAAAGTGGTACTCCCTCAATACCTTCCTTTGGTCATTTGTACTATCAGATTCATGAATGAATGCTATGTGCACAAATATCGAAACTTGTGTGGAGTTGTAATACTGTGACTGCACCTCACGTTGTGGTTGTAGAGTGTAGTTTTCCACAAAGTCAACTACTGATACTATGCTGCCAATTGGAAAGGTGTCCTTGCATAGCTTGAATTGTGTGTCCAACCATCGGGCTCTATGGGTATGCATTGCATACTCAGATAGTATATTGTCACGAAACATGGACATAAACTGGTACACTACAATCTTCTTAATAACCAAATCACACATTTTTGCTTGAGACCCATCTTTTGTAGCATATGCCACTATTTTATACTTCTCGAACTCTACTAGTTTTTGTCCCACCTCATTTGTGCTTTCCATATGATGATATACTAGCATACGCTGGAAGCCACCGCAACGCTCACATGAACCATCCAAGCATGTTGTCCTTTAGAATATCTAGCCATCCTCTATTTCACAAAATTTTTTTGATAAGAACTCTCTTGAAGATTTTGGTGGGGCTTCTATGCCACAATCCTGCAAAACATCGTTAGTATGCAAATCTAAACATACAGAATGATAAACATCATAATGGTTAGAGAATTCAATATGTAGTCTACAACAATAAGTAGTGCGTGTGTGATTTATCTTGACATAAAAAGGTTTAAGCATTTCAAAAAATCTTTGAGAAATACTAATTTGAGGATAATAATTTTTAAATTTACGGAAAAATTGGGTTTGAGTCATATCCAAAAAAATGCTTTGGATGTGGCTCACGATTTCGACTATCAATTCTCCTTCTTACCACATCCCTTTGATTTGAAGATGGCCTTGCTTTGTTCTTCCAATACTCTTCAATTAGTGTTCTCAAGGCTTCAACAACTTCTTTATCTTTTCGTGACATTCTCCATGAGAATACCCATAATTCATTTGAATCAGTGCCTTCAATTCTTCGTTGCCTTTGAATGGCTCTTGATAAAGTTTTTCTACTAATTCACGTTTGTTCACTCGTCTTTCTAATGAGATGAGATCTCTTTGTTTGACAACTTACCAAAGTCGATGTAATGACACGTTAGGTGACATTACTATCCTTTGAGTGTGAGGTCTTACTCAGACTCTCATAAGCATCCATTAGATTCTTCACAATAGTGTCTTCACTCGATACATTCAATGTTCTCAACCCAAGAGTCTTCATGATGTTCCTATACTTTACACCCCACATCATTTCAACAAATAGTTGACATCTTGTGGTCTTATTTAGCCTTTCAAATAATCATTTCCAAATCTTATCAGCATATCTTCTACAAGTGCGTGGTGAAATCTTACCTTCCATGTGCTACAAAATCTCATCATCAATATTAATCAAATACTTTGGCTTTCTACACAAAATTCTAGGTGGTGTTCTCCTAGGTACATACATCTCAACATTAGGAATTTCATCAATATTTAATTGAGGTGGGCTAGATTGTGTACCTTCGATCAAGGGAGGAGAAGAAGACATAGCTTGAGGTTCACGTGGGGATGATGGCATACCTTCTTCGTCAAATTTGAGTGATGATGTACTCTCAACTTGAGATGTGTTGGATGGTGTCCAACAATATTCACTTGCGATAGATGGTGTCCCTCCATATTCACTTGCAATAGATGGTGTTCGTCCATATTCACTTGCGGTATATGGTGTCCCTCCATATTCGCTTGTGCTTAATGGTGTCCCTTCATATTCACTTGCCATAGAGGGTGTGTCTCCAACTATGGTATCTAAATCTGTCTTATGATGATGCTTTCACATTCGTGCCTTTTGTGTTGCCAATGCCTGTTCTCTTTTTGACGGTTGAGGTTCCTCTTCAATTGGCTTGTTTTCGTCAATCGTTTCCAATTTATTCTTTTCACAATATGCCACCACCCGAACTCTCTCCTTTTCTTTGAAGGTTTTGTTCTCTTCATCTGTTAGTTTCCTCTTTATCTTTTTCTTCGGCATGGCGGATAATTTTATCTGTACCATGGTAATGAGACAAATATTAGTTCCTAAAAAATGTATCCATTCAAGTTAATCAAAATATATGTCATTCAAGGATTCATTTAAAGAATACTTACAATCATCCTGTACAAGAGTTAACCTAGCATAAACAAAGGTGACATGATTTTTTTTAATCCAAAATGCCTTAAAGAAAAGTGGTTACGTGGCATGCCATGATTGTAAGATAGGCTCAAAATGGAAGCATGGAAAAGCATAAAAAATTTCAAATTATGTCATATATATGTATACAAACTGTGGAATCAGAATGTTGTTTGTGTGCAGGGGAGTTCTAAAAGGGTGTTGGGAATGAAGCCCTAGAGTGAAATTTTGAGTTTTCCATGAGATTTTGAGTGGTTTTGATATGCTAAAGTGTGTTTTGTGTTGGTTCAGCATGGTTTCTTATTGAATTGCATTTGTGCAGACCATTTTAGACCTATTTGAAGTATTCATAAGATTGTGTGAGGGTTGGATGAGTGTTTTTCAATAAACCACTAGTTTCTTGGGTAAAAAGGAGGGTTTTTGGTGCATGTGAAGATGGGTAAAAGAAAGGTTCTTGTTTTTTTTGAGTCTATGATAATGATATATGTTAAAAAATTTCTATGAGACTACTCTTAATATGTATTTAGTTCTTTTGAGTCATTCTAGGTGTTTAGGGGGGAGATTTGGCTTGGCATTTACAAAAAATTACATTTTTGACAAGGTTGTCAAGATATACGTTAGTTAAGAAGTTAAAAAAATAGTTAGATACATTGGGGGAGTTGAGTTTGAAGGGAAACAAGATAAATATCATGTAAATACTCGAATGGAGGCTGCTCTTCAAGATTTGAATAAAATAAAATAAAGGAATTCTCTAATTTTTGTGATTTTCCTGTGTTCTTTCTCTGTGTATGGACCCGTACAGGTGTGTGATGCCTTGAAGGTTTGGGAGATAATTTATGCATGAATTTATCTTCACTTGAATAAGGTTTGGTGTATTGATACCATTTTAGAAGATATTTTCAATCGTTTCTCCAAGTCTGCCATGTTTTGACAGTGTAAGGGTTTAAGGCTATAATGTATTGATTTTCACCAATCCACCCATTGTGATGGATTTGCAACTTGGTGGATTGGTGTGTAACATAATAATGTAGATGAAAAATGTGTTTGGGAGTCTAGAAGTAATGGGTTTGGTCGGTGGAGTGATGCACTAGGCTGACCAGAGCACATTTCTATGTGAAAGTGAATAACCATGATGGTGATTCTGAAAACTAATGAGTGTAATGGCATTGTGAGTGTTTGATAAGTTTGTGCAGAGGTATTGGAAGGTGTTTGTACCCTTGGGAGGAATGGGAGAGGCTCGAAGTTGTGAAATCCTTGAAAACCCTTGTTTTTACTTGTGTTTTGGAGGGTTTCTCGGGACAGTAGGGTAATGACCTTATGTGGGAGAAGTAATCATGAAATTGGTGGTTTTGTATCATGAAATTTGACTATTCTTGGTGTTTTAGTGGAAACCTCGCCTTTAAAAGGTACTTCCTTTGTAAATTTGGGGTAATTGGGAAGCCTTTTGCTAGGTAAGCTTATTGGAAGTTAAACATAGTCCAAAGAAGTCACCCCTGGTTCTGATGTATGTTGTGTGCCTGGAACTAGGTTGATGTAGAATGGTGGGAACCCGAAATACAAATTTTCGCAGCTTCTTTCAAATATGCCAACCAAGACATCAACCTTCAATTAAATCAACAAGACAACAGGGTTACCTATCAACCATGACTCTTCATTATGAATCCAAATTGAAATTTGATGCAGGAAAAGAGTTTCAACACCTTCAAGATGTTAGCATCTTGACATTCAACCAACTACAAAAATAATATCAAACAAACTCTTCTAAAAGCCACTTTTGACCCAAAATTGCCTTGTAGGCTTCACAAACCAGTTTTAGGGATTTTTCTCACAAACCTCCCAAAAAACTTGTCAAAAAAATGATTGATCTAGATATTCATTTCATTGGTATGATACATATAAAAAATCCACACATATTACTCTTTTAAGACACTTTCCTCAAAATGACAAATTTCACTATTTTAGGGCCCAAATTAGCCAATTTTACAAAGGGACCCTCTCAAGAACCCACCACCAGGCCTCCATGATTGAAAAAATTCTTGTCTCAGGTTTCAAAACTAACAATTATCAAGGTTTGAGGACCCCAAGTACTCATTCCATCAACAAATTTCAAAACCCTCTTTAGAACCTAAGAAACAAGGGTTTTTAGGCCTCCTTACTGAAACTCTACCTTCCACAACTTCCCAATTCAAACCAACTGCCCAGAAACCTCTATATAGGTCCCCCCAAGCTTAAGGAACCCTCATCTTCCCTTTGGAAATGCTGCACCCCTCTTTCTTAGGTCTACACCATTGTTTTCTATGAGAAAATAGGGTATTTCCCCTTAAACCAGCATCATTCATGAGGAAAATTTAAACTTGTTATTCTCTACTCCTAAGAAAATCCTAAGTACATCCTACATGGTCACCCCACTGAGTCATAGAGAGCACAATAGGTGGGATGCCATCTAAGACATTAAATTTCCCTCAAACCCTTGATTGTCCAAGAACCCGGTTTCTAGAAATTTATGAATTCCAAGCACAAAGCTCAATGAAAACTTCTTCAAAGGGAGCCAAATGAAAGTAGGAAGATTAATTTATGGAATAATATCAATTTCACACCATTAATAAGCCTATACAGCCCGTACAGGTTCTGCAAACACACAAAAAGCAGTGAGAACTTCAGAAAAACAGTGTAAATGCAAGTTTCTTTCTTATTCAAACTCCACCAACCTCTTGAACGAGGCCATACCAGGTTTTTAAATACAATTTTAGGCCCTTCTCCAACCGATCCACGTCCATAACCAACCTATAACCCCTATACCCTCTTAATCCCTCAACCCCTATACCCTCTTAATCCCTCAACCCTTAAACCTTAAACCCTAATCCCTCAACCCCTATACCCTCTTAATTCCTCAGCCCTCAACCCTCAACCCTTAAACCCTAATCCCTCAACCCCTCTTAATCCCTCTTAATCCCTCAACCCTCAACCCTTAAACCCTAATCCCTCAACTCCTATACCCTCTTAATCCCCCAAACCTCAACCTTCAACCCTTAAACCCTAATCCCTCAACCCCTATAGCGTCTTAATCCCTCAACCATCAACCCTCAACCCTCAACCCTTAAACCCTAATCACTCAACCCCTATACCCTCTTAATCCCTCAACCCTCAACCCTTATACCCTCTTAATCCCTCAACCCTCAACCCTTAAACCCTAATTCCTCAACCCCTATACCCTCTTAACCCCTCAACCCTAATTCCTATAGAGTGCTTTAGGAGTGAGACTTGGTACTAAAATGCGATGCAAACAGATCCAAGGCTGGGAATCTTTTCAAGTTTTATGCCATGTGGAGTGGCCAAAACATCATCATAAATTGTAGGGAAGCTAATGCTTTTCAACTTTTCAGATTGAGTGGTGAAACCCTTCCAATTCTAGTAAATGGAATTCATATCAAACCTTATTGTTGATAGGTTTTGAGAATTCACGTGCATTATAGTTTAGTTATTTTTATGTTTTTGAAGAAGTGCTCTTACACACCTCACATTCTCCTTAAGGGAATATAGGTCCTAGTTTTTCTACTTCTCTCCAAGTGCAGCCTGCACATGTTTGTTTTGTCCTTCTTAGGAGGCTTAGTTGTTGAATAATTCCCTTATGAATCTATTCCCAATGGATTGATAAGACATTTGGATTCCATTATTATCAAGCAATCATCCTGCAGAAATCACCAAAATGTTGACACTCCATGCCACCTAGTGGTATTTGAAGAATGCTACATCTCTGTGGAATCCTTGGTCTATTTGAGAAAAACTTTGTTGTGTAGGGGAGGTTAAAAACCATGTTTCAAGGCTTCTTAAACCCTATGTATGCTTAAATCCCTAGGTTTGAATAAATGCCCTGTGCTTTATTCTAATTGCTCGTTGACTACCTATCATCCATCACCAATAACTTAAGTTATGACATCGAGTCTCATAATTTTCCGTGTACCGACCCTTCCTACCTAGGGTTATCAATCAAGCCCGTTGCCTAAAATAATTTTTCAAGGCCCTAAGTCTTATATACATGTAGATTGTTGAATTATTGATCCCTTTTCTTCCCACATTATATTTTATTAAAGAAATGCTCAACAAAACCAATAAAATGTTGACAGTTGGCTTTTTGCTATTGTTTCTACAATTTTATAGATGGTTTATTAATGAAGATTGAAGTTTTCCACAGATTGTATTCTACAAGATCGAATTTTAGGGTGGATTTTGTGGGAGTTATCTGCTCTGTACTTTTAGAACATTTAATATGGAGGCATGGCATACACATTAGTGTTTTCCCAACTTTTCTTCAAGGCAATATTTGATGGTCAATTCGTTTGCTCTTAATCTAATCAGATTTTTGCTTACTGTTGACCCTGGTAGGGTTAGGGTTTGTTTAATAATCATCTAAGTTATGCCTACACTATAAAGGCAAGAATTATATTCACTCTAAGGGTTCTTCCCTTGGACTCCTCTCATGATTTTTTGTAGCAAACACTATATTTTTGCATTATGCTATTGTAAAATCTAACTTATTTGTTGCAAGGTGTGCGCCCTTGGTCTCCTTATGTTATGCAACATAGTGCTTAGGTTTGTGACATGGCTTAACCACCTCCCATGGATTCATTAACTTTGGCAGTTGTATCAAGCATTAACAGGTCAATATTTTGGTGCAATGACAATCATCTTTGCAACAATTGGTATCAGAGTCTAGGTCACAAGTTTGAACCCCTCATTTACGTTGGGGGGATTGTTGCAAGGTGTGCGCCCTTATTCTCCTTATGTTGTGCAATGCAGTGCTTAGGTTCATGACTTGGATTAACCACCTCCCATTGATTCATTAACTCTAGTGGTTATATCAGGCATTAACATGTCGATCTTTTGGTGCAACGACAACTGTCTTTGCAACACTTTTATGCCTTGAGTTAATAAATTTTAGCTATTATCACAGTTATATCTTGCATGCTTGTGTAGAATTGTATTACCTTTATTGATACATTGTATAATATTAAGCAAGGAATAAACACATTCTATTCTGGTGTATCACCTACCATTTCCATTTTATGCACTCCCATCCCCTTTCTCCCATTTTTTTGTTAGAGTAGGGTAGTGGTAGGGTTTCATGTGCTAGGTTAGACCAACACATTAAACTTGGATCAGAAGAGGGATTCAACCTTATCTAGAGACTTGACCTCATGTTGCAAGGTCCCACACCTTGAGGTCATTTCCATTGTGTCATTGGAATGTTGAACCTCATGTTCAACAAGGTGCAATTTCATGTGACAATAGGCCCTAAGACTATCTCTACAATATTTATTGTGATACCAGAATCAAACTTATCCAAAGTGAGTAGGTATCCCTTGGCTATTTTCAATGAATTTTGTTTCTTTTGTTGTCCACATGTGTTTAAATTTTCCTCATGAGGGAATTGTACAAACTATCTAGGACACTGGATATAAGCCACTAGTGTCATGTGAGGGATTTTCTCTTGATAATTTTTGGCCTAATCCAATGGTACCCATGCTACCCCATGATTATTTATTATATAGAGCATATTATAACTATAAAACTAGGGGCTTAACATCTAATTCAATTTCACCTCTTTCTTCCCCTAGAATTCCTTTTTAGTCTACTCCTAAATAGTAGCATGCTTGGTCCTTTGGGCCTCTTTCATTGGGGGATAAGGATAGGCATGCTCCCTTGAGTAGACCTCTTCATTATTCTAAGACATCATAACATTTAGCATTGCCTTCTATCCCTTTGACTGTGCCTATCACAGGAAAAGGAAAGGCCTCCATGTTGTTGAAGTCGAAGTCTCGTGTCTTTCAACTTCCAATTCTTCCTGAAATTTATCGCCCTACTATGTATGACAAGGGTAAGAAGTATTCTTTGATTGGTCCTTCACATGTAGCTCTGACATCTTGAACCCTAAAGGTTCCTCCTATTCCCCCACCTACCCAAAAGGCACATAGAGGAAATGCACTTATGGTTGAGGCTAAGGTTTATGCACCCTTGACATCTCTCGTCCCACTTATGGGGCCTACCCTTCCATTGACAATGACTCCAAATACAGCTTCACTAGCTAAACAAGAAGCCCAAGATTCTTCGCAGGCCTCTGTTATTGGTCCCTATCTTTTTCAAAAGTAGCTTTCATGTGAGTATAAGTGTCTTTGATAGGCAATACCAAGGGAACATGATGTTTCATAAAATAATGAGGATAAGTCTTTTGTTTCATCTCTTATCCTTTTTTATTTCCCCCCATTTTTGTCTGACTTTCAGTCCCTTCAAGAGATGTGGATGAACCACACCCAAAAAGGGTGTAGGTATTCATTGCTCCCTCTTTGGAACCACCTCTTATCACTTCTTTGCCTAATATTCCTCCACTTGTGCAACCCATAGACATGCCCCATATGAAGGTCATGTCTAGTGTGGCCCTATCTACTCCTACCTCTCAACACTCTAGCCTTTTATCTAAGTGAAAGCTTGAGAAAGGCCCCATCCTCAAGTTCCACCATAAGAAGCCCACTCCTTTAGCTCCTCTTTCTTCTTTTGTTCTTTTCATTGAGAAGATTCCTTCTTTGTTGGAGTTTATCACTACCCCTCGTCTGAAGGTTGACACTGAGGCTCCTATTCTTCTATAGCCTACAATCAAGTCACCACCCTCCTTTTTCAAATAAGTGTATGTTTGAATCTCTAGAGGATATTTTGGCTCTGTCAACTACCTTTATAAGGTTTTTGACTCAACTCACAAGAACTGGTAGATGGAAATATCGAGCCAACCTCATCTCTGGTCCTAGCTACATGCGAGATGCTTGGTAATTCCTTAGCTATCATCCCTTTGTGAGCTCATCCTCCTTCCTCCTATGATCTAGATTGGGAGGAGGATGACTTGATGGGAATGACCAACTATAATAGTACCCTTCATGTCTTTAGATTAGAGTGTTCTTTTTTGTAAGTGTTCCCTTGTACTTATTTGTATATGTTTATGTTTTCTCCAAGAGGACCCAAGATACCCCATAGGTACTCAGATATAGGGGAGACAATATTTTGTACACTTCCTCTATTTGTATCATCATTATTATTTTTGTTGTACTTTGATTTTTGACATTGGAGGATGATGCAAAGCTTTGGGGGCATTTAGCCCTTCTTCCATGTTGACCCTAATCTTTATTTTCATTTTTTCTTTATGTGATCCTTCTTCACAATCTAAAATATTTGGGGATATGATGATGATTCATACACAGTTATATGCAGATTTCATTGATATGAATCATATTGACCCTAAATACTAAGATCCTCCTATCTCTCTTATGCATTCTCTTTTGATGTTGTGGGCTCCATGTGCTATCTATTGCCAGGTAGCATTCCATGAATACATCTCGTTATGATTTCATGACACAATATTTCTCTTTCTTCTCCCTAGATTAACTTGTGCTCCTTTGCATAGAACAAGACATTCTAAGGTGGGATATCATATCCATATTATAGATCCCTTATCTTATGATTATTTTTGAATAATGTCTACATCCAACCATCATTTTAATGTCTACCATGGGGACAACCCACTAGAATTTGTCTTTATGAATGTGTATGTCTCTTTTTTGCGTCTTTCCTACAACGTAGTTTGTAATAGTCATAGGCCGATTGGATTTTCATATGGTCCCTAGCATAACACAACTTGCTACCCATACATACCAATGTTGTATTTTGTCTATATAATTTTTGATGTATAATTTTTTCTTTTCATCTAACATATATTTGGTTATAGCTATCATATTTATGGTGATGTAGCTTAACCATTTTATGTAGGATCAACTCGGGTCTCTTCCCTGGGGGCAACTCGATGTAGATAGAAGGATTTTCTTCCCCTTCACATCCTAGCTAAAATAATCTCCCCTTTCTAATTTAGGTCACATTTTATTTTAAATATATATTCTTGCTAAAGTGGGGGAAAATATAATGTCGTAAATTACATCCTATACAATTTCACATCACATACGCCTTCCTATTTAGTTACAATTAAGATAATTATGCTCTTTAATCCCAATTTAAATCCAAACCTTATTTCAACACTTGGCATGTCCAACTCATCGATAGATAAGTTTGATTTTCACTTAGATAAGTGCATGTTGTGCTCATGTCTTACAAAATTTTGTAATTGTGTTAGTCATTGAGATGTTACACTTGTTGTGTTTTGGTAGTGTAATGCCTCTTCCAACCTATGCTCTCACCGAGGACCACTTGGGCATGAAATTTTGAATCAAGAACCCTCCTTTTAGAGGATCGAGGATCTTTTTGGAAGAGGACACACATCTTGTGTATTCTACAACACTCTTTTTCTCTTATTCTCTAATTCACAATAATCTCCATCTCTCCCATACACACATTTTTCAAAGAACTCTCTCTCTTATTGACAACTTTCAAAGAATAATCCATTGTAATATTTGTAAGCAGTGAGCTTCTTATATTGTGAGTTAACTCTAATTGTGGTTTTTCCCTCATTGGGTTTTCCATGTAAATATAGTGTCATCTTGTGCATGTGTGTTCATTATTTTATCCTTTATTCCTAGTAATATGTTTATAAGTTGTTGATCCCGTTAAAAGTTTGAATATAAGTGTTGTTGAAGGAATTAAAACTTAAGGGCTTAAATTTTAATAAATACTAATTCACCCCCCCTCTCAGTATTTGGGTGTGTTCAACATCCCTATATTATCACCTAGGAATCACCCTCAACTTCCAAGGGCTTACATTCCATAGAAGTTGTCAATTAAAGGCTTTAAAGCAAAGTCAAGGTATCTACTTCATTATAAATCTTCACTCCAAGGAAAAAGGATATGCCTTTCAAAAAATTTCCTCATGGGGATCTAATCATAATACTGGCTTCACCCAGGCCAAGATTACCCTTTGAAGCTCCATCAAGATTCAACTCGACAAAACCAACTTTTGGAAATTTGTAAGAAGCTTTATGCTTGTGCTTATTCTTGATTACCTTATTAACAAGAGTTGTAAACCCTAATGTTGTTGAACCCTTACTGATGGTTTTATTTAATGTTTTACTATATTTAATTTTTTTGTAGTAATCACAGGCTTAGATGCAATGATCAAGGGGTATCTCTTACCTCAAAGCCACACTAGATTTATACCTTTCATCGTCCTTCAAGATATGTAGGAATCAACAATTTGGTTGTGGTATTTTTGTTAAGTTCAATGCATTTTCATATCTTTTATGATTTACTTAACCACTTGAGCTCATCTCTATTGACCTTATTAAAGTTTGTTGTAATGTTACAAAATTCAGTAGGTAAATAAGAGTTTATGGGTTGTGTGTGTTATTTTGTAAATCTTAATGTCCAACATCTAACTAAAGTCTAGTAAATGAGGTAAAACTCACTCTTTAAAAAATGTATTAGGGCTTCGATGTGAAATTTTGTAAGCTTTAATGTGGAAAACTCTTATTAAAATTTGTGTTCAAGGGTTGTGTGTATTTTTGTTAATTTCAGTGTGCATGCACCTTATTAAAGTTTAGTGCCCTTCTTAAAAAAAAATTTTTAACTTTTAAATTTTAGGGCTTCCATGTGAATTTTTGTAAATTTTAATGTGAAAAAACTGTAATAAAGTATGGTAAAATTTACAAAACCCATTTAAAAAAAACATTATTAGAGTATGCATGTGAATTATTGTAAAGTATAATGTGCAAGACCTTAATTAGGAATTTTTTCCTAAACATATGGCACTCTAATTGTCACATCCAATCCTCATTGTCCTACAATCAAAACCAATGCCATTACCAAGTCTATGTAACCAAACTACCTCCTTAGAGGCATGTGTAACAACCATATACTTACTTTGATGGTGGAGTATCCAACTGTAGGCTACCTCTTACTTATCTGACTCTCTGTACCTCCAAACAAAGTAAAAAAATAGCCACTTGTGGACCTTCGACTATCCAAGTCACCTGCCCAATCTGCATAAAAAAAACCCTATAAGTCCAATGACTTATCCACATCATCAATACCATGATAAAACATATAGTAATCTAAAGTACCACGTAAATATATAAAAACCCTCTTAACAAAATTCTAATGCTCTCTACTAGGGTTAGGCATAAACCCGCTCAAAAATCCCATTGCTTGGGCTATATCTAGTCTAATGCAAACCTTTGCATACATCAAACTACCAATGACACTAGCATAAGGAACATTAGACATCTCTTCAGAATTATCATTAGAATTAGGAAACATGTCTAAACTCAACTTAGTACCATCCGAAAATGGAATATTAACTGGTTTATAATCACACATACTAAACCTCAAGAAAATGGTATCAACATACTTACTCTAACTTAACCAAAGCTTTATGTGAGCCTGATCCCTACTGATCTCCATCCCAAGGATATATTTTGCAGCCCCCAAATCCTTCATATCAAATGTGCCAGAAAGATGAGTATTAAGCTCCTTAATCATCACCTTGTTGTTACCCATAAACATGTCATCAACATACAAAATGCTTAGTATATGATCATCAATAACCTTAATATAAACACAATGATCCTCCTCACTCCTAATAAAACCCAGCTTCAATGCAAATGCATCAAAATTTTGGTACCACATCCTGGGTGATTGTTTCAAACCATATAGAGATCTTTTTATCTTGCAAACCAAGTGTTCTTTTCCTTTCACAACAAAATTGTCAAGTTGTCACATATAAATTTCTTCCTCAAGATCCCCATGTAAGAAAGAAGTTTTAACATCCATTTGATCTATTTCAAAATCGTAAGTAGTAGCAATAGCAAAAAGGAATCTAATACAAGTTAACTTAGCAAAAAGATAGAAATTTTCACTGAAATCAACTCCCTCTCTCTGGGAGTAGCCCTTGGCCACCAATCTGGCCTTGTACAACTCTGATCAACCATCTGCACCAAATTTCTTTTTAAATACCCACTTGAATCCAATGGGCTTCCTCCCTTTGTGAAAACTCACAAGATCCTAGGTATCACAACTATCCAAAGACATCATCTCCTCTTGCATGGCCTGCATCCAAGACTCACTTTCTTTTGAAGAAACAACCTTCTTGTAGGATCTAGATTCACCTTCAATACTCAACAAATAAAATACACAATGGTAATTAGATGGGATATACCTATCAATTGGATTTTGTTGTCTTGTGGATCTTCTCAAGGTAGGAGTAAGGGGCTCTTGCTGCTCTTCTTCTTTTATATGCTCATCTTGCACATCATCTGAACTCTCTAAACCCTCTTTTTCTTCTCTGTCCTCAAATCCATCTGATTGTTCTTCCACATGTGCATCTTCCTACTTCTCAATCTTTGTCTCGAAGTGCACTATTTTTGTCTTATCTTTCTCGTTTAGTTGTTTTTCACCTGAGTAAGCTCTAAATTCCTTGAAAATCACATCTATAGACAGAATCATTTTAAAATTTAGTGGATTCCAAAGCTTATAAACTTTTACATTCTCACCATAACCAAAAAATCTATATTTTTGTGCTTTTGGATCCAATTTATAATGCTTCTCTTAAGGCACATAAACAAAAGCCTCACAACCAAAGACCCTTAAAGTGAAATAGAAGTCTTTCTACCTATCCACACTTCATAATGAGCTTTATTAACAAGAGTTGAACAAAGAGATCTATTAACAAAATAAAATGTAGTACTTACAACTTCTGCCCAAAAGCATCTATCAAGCTTAGCATCACTCAACATGCTCCTAGCTCTTTCCCTCAAGGTTTGGTTCATTTTTTTTGCTACCACATTTTGTTGGGGTGTATATGGTGTAGTATTTTGTTGAACAATACCTGTATGCTTACAAATCTCACCAAATTCCCTAGAACAATATTCACCCCAATTATCATATCTCAACACCCTTATCTTATAATCTATTTTCTTCTCAAGTAAGGCTTTAAATTCCTTAAACTTAGTGAAAACCTCATATTTTGCATGCATAAAATAAATGCAGGTGTATCTTGTCACATCATCAATGAAAGTAACATAATAACGACATTTTCCAAAAGAGTCAATATCCACTAGTCCAAATAGATCTGAATGAATGATCTCTATTAATCTCTTAGCTTTATTAGTCCCATTAGGAAATGATGATCTGTTATGTTTACCAAACACACAATGCTCACAAAAAACATTTTTTCCAATAGAACAATCAAAAATACCATTAACCAACTTTTTATTCAAAATAGTCTTAAGACCCTTTTCACTCATGTGACCCAATCTATGGCACTACAACATGCATGCATTTTCAGTGCTAGTTACATTGGCATGGTTACAAAAAGTGGAGGCATTAAGCCTAAACAAAGTCCTTCTTTGAGATCCTTTAGAAATCACCAAACTCCCTCTTACCAACCTGCAACCAAAATTTTCAAATGTCACATGCATTCCAGAATCATTCAACTTGGATATTGAAAGGATATTTCTCACAAATCCTAGAATATTTAAAACTTCATTAAGGGTTTTCACCCTTCCATCACTGAAACACAACTTTACCTTTCCCTTACCAACAATCTTCTTCATGTTGTTATCACCAAGGAAAACTTCTCCCCCATCATAAGATGAATATGAAGTAAACCACTCCTTGTGAGGAGTCATACGGTAGGATCGACCTAAATCAATAAGCCAAGTATTGTTACTAACTGTGTTAGTAGAAATAAATAAAGCATCATAATCATCATCTTATGAGGAATTTTCAATGGATGCATCCAAACTCTTTTTCTTGGTTCTACACTCATTTACATGTCCTCTCTTACCACAATTCTAACACTTTACTCTGCTCTTCTGAGGGGTTTTAGAATATCCTTTAGACTTGTCTCTCTTTTTTTCCCCTTTAGGCCTTCCTTTTTCTTTGGACCTTCCTGGCACATGCAAGGCATCTTGAGAGTCCACATTCATAGAATTTCTTCTCATCTTTTCTAAAAGAAGTATAGCAACATGAGACTATCCATCTTTAGTTCTGTACCACCACCACATATGGCAACAATTAGATTTTCCCAAGATTTGGGTAAAGAAAAAAGCAACAAAATAATTTATCTTCTTCTATCTTAACATCTACATATGCAAGCTGAATTATAATCATATTAAAAGATTTTAAATGTTTTACAATAGAATCACCATCCTTCATTTTCAAATAATACAAACGTCTTTTGAGATACATTTTATTTGTTAGAATTTTGGTTCGGTAAATATCACCTATCCTCCTCCACAACTTGTATGTTGTAGATTCTTCTAAAATATTTAGGAGGAAGGAATCTATAAGACACAACCAAATGGTTCCTCATGTCTTCTTGTCCATTTTGCTCCAATCTTAATTGGACATACCAGATGGTTTCTTTTCATTTGAAATTTCCAACCACTAATATCTCTCTTCAAGGAGATCCTCCATCTTCAACTTCCACATATCATAACCATTGCCATTGAATTTCTCAATATCTAGATAGGAGGTAGAAGCTATGGTTTTCAATCTTCTTCACAAATCTACAAAAACCACAATGTACAAGCTCCCATTGCAACCAAAAAACCTTCAACACTTAAAGATAAAGGTGTCCCTCTCTCAATAAAACTACTAGCTCTAATACCAAATTTTGGTTATTCAAGGTAAAACTTACAACAATATGAACTTAAATATGTGGTTACAAATCTGAAATCATGTATTCAAGATTACCAATATATGATTACGTGATTAGCAACTACAACAATGAAATAAAATTAACAATACCACAAGTTGAGAAACACAAGTGACACAAGATATACGTGGAGAAACCCTTGCAAGAAAAATCTTCACACCCAAAGAGATGCAATTTTTGTATTAATCTTCAAATGAGATGCAAAAGTACAACACTCCTCTTTGAATTTTGACAACACTTTCTTACTTTGACAACCTGCAAAACAAAAATCTACAAAACCACCATCACAATGCTCTAATATATAGAAGTTTGTGGGAGAGAATACCACAAATGGTATCCAAAAATAACAAGAAAAAACACCTGGAAAAACCCATTCCCCCCTTTTTGGATAGCCCATATGCATGGTGAAAAATATTAAATGCTCACATGGCCTTCACATTGGCGCCTAATACTGAGTACTCCATAACTCTCTGATGGCTCCAATGACTCAAACCTAGAACATGAAAACTTGGGTGCCCAAACCAAATAATATGCAAATAACATGCAAGAGCATGCACTTCTAGGTGGTGCCCCGAGAAGTTGGACGCCCAAAAGGAATATGCTGGATTGAAATTCTCTATAACTATCACTATAGTTGGTCCACCTCTTTGAATGCAATTACAATTTATCATAGACAAATAAATAATAAATATTTTGCCCCTCATGTCCTCTATAACACTTTCCAAAGAACATGGAGACACACAACTGTCAATTTAGGATAGCAATTATAACATCACCTATCCTAACAACTCACACATGTGTGAGATTATCTTCCCCATGGAGCCACCCTACACTTTCCATTTCTTACCACTTGTCATACTTCCAAAGCCTACTCATCTTACACCTTGCCACTTTTACTTCCATTTGTCAACTTCTTGTTATTCCCAAGGTGTGCTCACACTTTCTCTCTTCCCCATGCCACATGTTATACTCACATGCTTCCACCTTGTGACACTTGTCACAAAGCTAAAACCTCACCATCTCCTTCAATCTCAACCATTTATCTCACAAGAAGATCTCAACCCTCCATTCTTCCATTCATCCTATTTGATCATGTCATATCTTAGCAAAATTTATGTTGAAATTCTTGAGCAATCCACATTCATACATTAAAGAGAAAATCAACAAACTTCTTAGGTACAAATTTTGTGCAAGCTCAATCATGGAGGTGAAAATGTGCAAGGTATAATCAATTTGAATGCATTGTTTCATATTTTTATTAATTTCTCCTTATTATTTTTACTAGCTTCAATATGAAAGAAAAAGACAAAGCATATAATGATGTAAAATTAGTAGGATCTAGCATAAACCACTATAATAACCTGCCAAATATTGAAATTTGTCAACTAATTTTGGACCTTTGTCAAATCTAGAACCCCAGCTAAAAAAAATCAAGTCACCAAAACCTTTGCTATTTTTAATAACCTATCAAACTTGGCCCTCTCACCAAAAATCCCACCAAATTTGGTAGAGCTATAACAATTTTCTAAAGTTATTTTGATTTTTTTTTTAATTTATTGGCAAATTTTTGTTTTATTTAAGATTTCTTAATAAAAATTGTTTTTTTAAAAAAAAGTTAAGAAAGTGGGGGGTGATGTGGGCCACACCCCACACCCCCAAATAAATTGTCAAGCCCTTATATAGGGCTCATAGCCTTATGAAGGCTTGTGACCCTTTCAAGGGCTACGACCTACAAGGTGGTACGAGGCCAACAAGGCCTTAAATTTTTTTGCAAACTATTAAAAAATTGTGATCAATTTAAAAAAAAAATTGTAGATTTTTTTTTAAATAAATAAAATTGTATTGATCTGACTGACAACGACCTGCACAAGCAATTGTACAATTGTACAAAAGGCTTGGGGTGATTTTTTTAGGGCTCCAAGTGAATTACTCCAATTTTGATGAATTGACAGTTAATATTGGGGTTCTTGGGCCTTTGAATGCAATGGTAGTGCTAGATTTGACCCAAAATGCTCCAAAATTGTAGCTAGCTCTCAGATTTGGCAACCATTTTTCAACTTCAAATCCTCATAGATTTAGCCTCATATGTCCAATTTAGATGAAACAAAAGGTTAAACTAACTTTCTCAAACACCTTGAACTTAATTGTGAGCTTAGATTTGCACCAACAAGCTCCAAAATGAACTTGCAATACAAAGACACAAAGAGGAACCAACCAAATCTAGTATTTCTATCAAGTTTTTCTAATTTTCTCCAAATCATCATAAGATACAAGAGAAGAGCATATTAAATTTTTTAAGATCTACCAAGATCTCTTCAAAAAGACTAACCAAAGGCACCCAACTTGATATGACAAGAATAAATTGTATTATTGTCAATATGAAAATAAAATTCAATATATGGCTTATACAATGTATGAGAGACCCTTGGTTATATAGCCAAGGTGAGACATAGGATTAGATAAGATCATGACAAGTGTTTTAATCCTATGTCATGTGACAACTAACTCATCGATATTAAGTTACCTAGGAAAAATATTAAATGACATGATAAGATCACATGATACCTAAGACTTCTAGAAAGATTCCTAGGACCTAAGTAAACTTAACGTGTGAATAGGGCCTACTAGGTGAACTAGTTAGGTAGGAAACCTTATTCACACCAACAAATTAATTGAGGTATACATATTTGTAGGGGGGAATAAAGTGACCCAATTAGAAAGATAGATACAAGATTCTACTATATTTTAAAGCCTAATTACCCCAAATTAAATGTTAAATTAGCATATCTTAAGACATGGTGGAATATAATAGAATATAAGGTTTTTAATGTCTATGAGACCAACGACAACCTTTAAATAGACCCTATAATATTAGTTTTTTATAATATTTATCTTCTATAATTTGTTTCAATGATCTATTCCCTTATTTTATCAACCTTCTCCTCTTTGAATAGATTTTACAAATAAATTACTACTAAAGTATCTATTATAATTCCTCCAAATATCATTGTAACCTTTGCACTTTCTTTTACTCATTTATTCTAGTTGTGTAAGAGAAACATAACCTCTCCTCCCATTCTTCTTTTGGATTCTTCAATCTACCTGTTTCACATCAACAATGATGTTAGTCCTTAATTGAGCTATGACCATCTTTTCTCTCCAAGTGATATTTAATTGTATGGAGGCTTGTTAGTGATGATCGTATGTGGAGTTAAATTCATCAAGACAATATTTCCTCTTTCTCTCTAATGCCTTTTTCCACATAAACTTATAGAATTTATCCATAGAAAGTTGTTTATTTCTTTGTTATTATTTGGGCATACATGAAAGTTGATGTTCCATTCATTTATAGATGTTTTATTTCATTTAAGTGTTCTTTATCATTCAAAATTATTTTGTGACAACCTTATACCATATATATGCCTTTATTTATTCAATTTTTTTTATATTCTAAGGTACAAAGTATAACAATTGGGCCTCAAATGGGAAGGTACCTATCTTCGCTAGAAGAATCTAATAACAAACTTAAGATTTTATTTTGAATTCCCTTGTGATACTATGTTAATGAATCCTCTCAAGGAGAGGATTTCATAGTCATGTACCCTAAATTCACACCCCTTAAGCTCCTAAATGATAAGTCAAATTTACTTTATAAGCTAGTAGTTGGGGTTTTGGGCATCATCGATGTAGCTACATTAACTATGTTTTCATTGAGTTGTTTAACCACCCTATTAAAAGTTATTTAAACATGTACACTGAGGCATGCATTATTGATTTTCTTCTGTCTCACCATATGATTGTTTTTTTTCTTGATGTGACTTATGAGAGTGGTTACTTTTGTCAAATTTTTAGGTACACACATAATGGCTACTGATGCTTAACTTTACAATTAATATGTAAAAGTGAAAAAATGGACATTGCTATACAACACCATAACTACTAGTGGAGCATGTTCATCTATTTAGTACTCTCCCCTATTCGTCTCTATTTTATATATGAATTACTACTAGCCCATCATTCACACCCATGAATTATTGATAGGTCAAATAAAATCTAGATAATTTTCTAATATCATAGCTTAGTCTTTATGCTTCTATTTTACAATGCACAAATCTAGAGAGAAAAAGTAATGAGTAAAAATTTCATGCTCTACTATGATATCTCCAAAACATATAAATAAAATTTATATAGAAATGAAAACTCAATTATACCCAAGACATTTCCTTTGTGAGAAATGGTAGGTGAATTTTTTGGTTGAATGGTTGAGAAGTGGTAATATAGGTTACAAGGATTCTAAAGAATCTTTTCTATTGAATTTACATAGTAAATTTTCTACATAAAAGTTTGATGTTCATCACTCAAATTAATTAGCATGATTAAGAAAGATGTAGATTCATTCCCAGTAGATTTAGATACCTTCCCAAGAGCTTGGAGTGCACATATACCATCCCATACAAGAGTCATTTTAAATAATTTAGGAAATTCAAATTAGATGTATCTTATATAATAATTATTAGTGAGTTTTTGGTGCACCAACCCTTGTACACAAAAGAATATCAATCATTACTTGGAGGCATAAGTAACACGATCATGGATAGTATTGCTTTTTAGTTCCCAAAGTTCAAGTGGCATACATGATAATCCAATGGTTTTCTAATTACTCGAGTATCATGAATAAGACTTTGTGTCAACCTTTTTGACCTTGATGAAAGTGTTTTCTTAGCTTCTATAACCCTCCCTTGCCTTTACCTTGTCCTCCCCTACCTTTTTCCTTGCATACCTTCTTGCTCCTTCAAAACTACAAATTTACCTTTCAATGATTGGGTTTCCCAAGAATTCTCAAGGCCACCTATACTTCTTAGAGTCACTTGGGTGAGCTTACCTAGTAATAGGGGCAACCTCACTATTTTTGTATTGTTGTATGAAAATTTCAATTCTATCTATTTTATCACCAATTTTTACCTTGATCTTAATGTAACTCAATCCTAATTGTATCTACTTCTATTAACTCTTGAGTTACACACTAATTATGAATCTAAGTATCTTTATACACCATAAATTGGACCCATTAAGGCTCTTTGGTTGTTTATTAGTTTCCTCTTGTAGGGATTCTAATTTTGTTACCTCTCTGGTTGTAATCTTTTGAGTAGGTTAAAAGGTCAATTCTAGTAGTCTCCAAGGCAAAGTCTAAGATTTTCTTATAATCTCCACTCTCTACACAATCTCTAGCATCTCTCCATATTTATCTTGTAGCTTCAAATATTTCAATAGAAAAATTACAAACCTTTCCCTTTCTTCTTCCATCAAGTGAATTATCAGCCAAGTTGGAGAGGGGAGAATATTGCAAAAGTTGGACCATTGGGGATGCACATGCTATGAGAATTTAATAAACATCTTGTGTTGTCGATGTCTCATGTGTGATATTCCATTATTTGTTTTCAAGTCATTTACTTTTAAAAGGTTAAATTAGAATAGTAAGTAGAATCGATAAGCTATCTTCCATCTTGTTCAAATATATGACATTCAGTCACTAGAGATCATATATTTAGCATTCGTTAGATAGGATTTATTTATTTCATTGTATTAGATTATTATAGATTAAATTTTATTTCTAAATCAACACCATCAACACTATCAACAACATAATCATTTTCAATCTACATAATGCAAAACAAATCATCTCTTGTAAATCATATAGAAAATCAAGGAAAATGAAACATTAACTTTCTCATGTATATTCATTTAGTTATTAGAATCATTATTGCTACATCAAATTATCCAATTAGATAACATTATTATTTAAGAAAATAAAAAACATAGATTATTTTTTCATTTATATCAATCATTACACCCATTTTAATAGTTTGAATTTGTTCAAATCAGCTCTCAAATTCTTTGCTAATAAGACAAGACAAACAAAAAATATAAGAAAAAAGAGTAATCAAGCACTTGCTAACAAGAAAAGGCAACCAAAGAAAACAAAATAATCGAGTTAGCAATCAATACAATCAAACACAAACCAAGTTAAACATAAAATATAACTAGAACATTAGTACAAGGTATACCTATCTCTTCTACTTCCCACTATCAGGATCACATGTTTTGGGATTAGAGAGAACTAGGTAGAATCCGTCCTAAATGAACTTACAAGGATCAAATTAAACTTAAAAGCAATTGGCTAAGATCAAGTTCAAGAAGAAACTTTCATTTTGTAACAAACATGACAAGAGAATAATAGGTGACATGCAAGAGGGTGAGTCCTTCTTCGAGAGTTAATTAAAACATAAAACCACTGGTTAGATACTTTTGTTGTTAATGGTCAACATAATTCATGTAAACTACACACCAAATCATAGGAGGATAACCATTACAAAATCTCTTTAGAGTTTTGTTAAAGCTTACTCTCAAATTGCAATCACCATAGCATAAATCAATACCATCATTAGTCATGAAGTGCTCCTTCCCTATGAAGAATATGATCAAGTTAATGCCATAAATCCTCCACATATGAACATCCTTGTCACTCTTAGGACACTCCTTCCTAGGGTAGTCCTCTAGAAACTCCCCCATTTTGTTGGAATTTGCCATGCGAGTAAGAGTGATTTGTCCACACACATGTCACACACATGCAATGCATGTGCTATCTCACTTCTAACTCATAGAATAGTGGTGAGTAGATTTGGAGAAACACAATGCTAACGTGATCAAATAATTAGTGATTCCTATAAAACCTAGAACAAAATCTAAATCCATAAGTATTATTGCTTCTTGCTACCCCAAGTTATGGATGAGAAAAGTTGAATATGAATCACAACTTGCCTATTAGCTAGGGTTCTAATTTAGATTTTCCCATTACACACTTACTTGTGGCTACAAATGAGTTAAACAACCAAGAAAGTTCATCTAATATATAATATCATTTGTCCTCCTCTATTATTATATAATAGATAATGTGAAGCTTTCAATAATACGAGAAAAATCTATCTCATTATTACTATCCACCTTGTAAAATTAAATCCACATTTTTACATTTTATATAAGATTTTTTTCTTGTATATATTTCTCTTTCAATTTAATCAAATATAAAATACATGACATATAATCTTATAAAAACGATTCCATTCATTCTTAAGAATTTCCATTTAAATGCAAATTTATAATAATTGAATTATTTTAATACATATTTTTTATTCTCTTTCAATTTAATCAAATATAAAATACATGACATATAATCTTATAAAAACGATTCCATTCATTCTTAAGAATTTCCATTCAAATGCAAATTTATAACTAGCATACATATAATAATTAATAATATATGTAAAAAACGCTGAAAGTTATCATTATCCAGGTGTCTCTTGAGGAAAAATGCTTACATCTTCATTAACATTATTAAATAAAGATTACATGTTATAAAATTATTAATTTTAAATTTTTTATAATTAATATTTTTTCTTTACTTAACATTGTCCTTAAATTTGAAATATAATTAAAAAAAAAAACCTTTTTTGATTTTTTCAAAAATATAAAATGCAATTAACTCTTTTTTTAGTTTACAATGTATTAAAACTAAAAAAACAACAACTCTTAAATAATTAATTCTTAAGTAATTTAAAAATATATATATAATAATTTTAAATAATATTAATTCTAAAGAGAAATATTAATATATTTTTTAAAATTGCTTTTTAATAAAATTAAAATTATATAAATATGTTAATTTAATAAAATACACAATATTAAATATTATTAAAATAAATATATTATTATCTTAAAAATTATATTTATTTGATTCATTTTAATTTGATAGCTATAATACATAATTATGTTAAGAAATATGAAAGTAAAAGTTTGAAATTAAAAAAATATGTTTAGGGAGCCACTTTACTGTCCGGCTGGTATTCGACGCCCGAAGAGCTCTCATTCACTGCGATAATTTCTGCCAATTTTCCAGAAGCTAGGTTAAGTGGTCGAGTCTTGGAGAGCTTGGGGCAATAATGGCAGAGGATGCGGGTGAGTTTTACGTTCGCTACTATGTGGGGCACAAGGGAAAATTTGGCCACGAGTTTCTCGAGTTCGAATTTCGTCCTGACGGTAAGCTTCGGTATGCGAACAATTCAAACTACAAAAATGATACCATGATTCGCAAAGAGGTTTTTCTAACGGAGGCCGTGCTCAGAGAATGCCGTCGGATCATCGCCGAGAGTGAGGTGAACTCTTTTTAACATAGGTTTATGGTTTGTGTGTGATTTATAAAGCTTGATGTTCAAAACTTGTTGAAGTCCGGTAAATGCTGCGAAATGGGTTCGTCTCTGATTGATGATGTCTAGTGAGAAAAACCCATATTAACGTTTGTTAAATGCTGCAAAGCCTAGTTTTTTAAATAGGATTCTGGTTTTCTTTTTGATCTTTTCGTGAACCCCAATGCACAAAACCCCATTTAAAAATGTGTTATGTGCTGTAAAATCCATAATTTTTTTTTAGGGTTTGGTGCTGCTGTTTGTAAATCTTATAATGTGCAAAATACTAATTAATGTACCCGGTTTTGTAATTACTGCAAACCCAGTTCGAGGAAAGAGGCTTTACAGTTTGGTTTGTGAATCTTAGTGTGCAACATCTAACTTAAGTTTAGTAAAAGAGGCAAAGCTCACTCTTTGAAAAATGTATTAGGGCTTCGATGCGAAATTTTGTAAACTTTAATGTGGAAACTCTTATTAAAATTCGTGTTCAGGGGTTGTGTGTATTTTTTGTTAATCTCAGTGTGTATGCACTTTATTAAAGTTTAGTACCCTTCTTAATAAAAGATTTTCAACTTTTAAATTTCAGGGCTTCCATGTGAATTTTTGTAAATTTTAATGTGAAAAACCTGTAATAAAGTATGGTAAATTTTGCAAAGCCCAGTTTTTTAAAAAGTTATTAGAGTTTACATGTAAATTATTGTAAAGTATAATCTGCAAGACCTTAGTTAAACTTTGCTAAATTTTGTAGATCATGAAGGAAGATGACAATAACTGGCCTGAGCCTGATAGAGTTGGGCGTCAGGAGCTTGAAATAGTGATGGGGAATGAACACATTTCGTTTACAACTTCCAAAATAGGGTCATTGGTTGATGTGCAAAGCAGCAAGGATCCTGAAGGCCTTCGTATTTTTTATTATCTTGTTCAGGTATGCTTATTTGCTATTTTTTTGCGGAGAGGGTTATGTTAAAATAAAATATCGTATCAATAGATTTATCTTTCAATTAAGCTTCAATTAGTTAACTTGATGACCTGATGAGTGACCATGGATGTCCTTTTTTTGTAAATATTTAATATATATAAATAAAATATGAGTCAAATCTTAAGCTACCAAGTTGTATTTACTATTTATCAGCAGGTCTGCTTAGGATGCTAGAAAATTTGACTGGTAGAAACTGTTTTCAGTAGGCTAGAAATCTGTTTTCAGGGTTACTAAATCAATCTTTGCAAAATATTTATTATTACGTATGTGTATCACAACTTATAGTGATAAGGTGATTTGAGTATGACTATCGGATTCTCAGATGATGCGTTGGCAAAATTATCTTTTGCAATAATTATTATAGCTGCAAACACTTATGGAAAATGAGTACATTGAAATGTAATTACACAAATTTAAGCTGCAGTCACTTCTGAAAACTGAGTACAGTGGTACAAATTTTACTTTGTCCCGTTGCCACCCATTTTCTGGTCCTTTGAAGCATAGCCTCGCTGGTCCTACAAATTGCAGATTCATTATTATTAGATGTTGCTTTCACAATAACAGATAAGATTAATTGTCATTATATTTCATTCTCTTGGGTACTACAGCAGACAAAAGTGAGAACTGATTATGAAATTAAATAAAGAGATATTCCTGTATTTTGTTTTACTAAAGCTGTACAGGCTTTGAAGATCTTTGACTTCGAGCCTGTTTCTGGTGAAGTCAATATCATAATGACCTGAACAAATAGCCAATCAATATCTGAGACCACTAGCTGCTTAGTACTCTGCATAACAAAAATGAAAAGTTTGAAATTTAAAATGGAGCAATGATAGATATCTCAAGTAAGCTTGTAGCACTTGTCTTGATTTGATAAAATCTGCGTGCGGGGCAATTCTCATCTTAAATGCTATGTTTGAGGGGTGCTTTTTCTGTCAAATTGACCTGGGCCTTCCACATGACCTAGTCCAGTATTGTGTGCCTGGTGCCATTTCTCCTGGGTTTGATATTATCTTCCACTAACTATGAAAGTAAATAAAAAGCTATTCCTATATTTTGTTTTAGTAGAGCTGTAAAGGCTTTGAAAATGTTTGACATTGAGCCTGTTTCTGGTGAAGTCAATATTGTAATGAGCTGAACAAATAGCCAATCAATATCTTGGACCACTAGCTGTTTAGTACTCTGCATGATGAAAATTAAACTTTGAAAGTTAAAATGGAGCAATGTTATTTCCAATATAAGTGGAGAGTCTGTTACAAAGCTTCATACCTATCTCAAGTAAGCTTGTAGCATTTGTCTTTATTTGGTAAAATATCTGTGTGGGGCAATCTTCAGCTTAGATGCCATGTCCGAGGGATGCCTCTTCTGTCAAATTCACCTGTGGCTTCTGCCTGGTCTAGTCCAATGTTGTATGCCATTCCTCATGGGTTTGATAAGATTTCTTCTGTCAAATTCACCTGTGGCATACACCTGGCCTAGTCGAGTGGTGTATGCCATTCCTTGTAGGTTTGATATGGTATTTTGCCAATTCTAACACTTTATCTTGACTTGCGGGAATTTGAATTCATGTCTCCTATTTGGAAGTCCCATTCGACAAATGAAGTTTGTAGCATTGCTAGGACATTTTTCCTGAGCTTTTGTATCTGATTGCTTCATATCCTAGTGTAATGTCCCTTAATTGGGAGTGCCCCAAATTTGCTCTAATTTTCCTCAATTTAAATAACAATGGGGTTAGATGATACCTTTCCTCTGATTGAAGCCCTGATTGAAGCCCTGCACACAGGTTAGAACCATTTACCATAATCAAACTGATTAGTGGATTAGAATCATTTATTACAATAATAATCATTAGCAGATTTCCATACTTAGATATTAATAAAGTCATGGCCAAACATTAATTCAATCACAAAGTACTCTTAACATCCTTGGAGGGTTCAATCATAGGAGAGAATGGGAGAATGCGGCTTGATGGGGTGCCTTGGACCCTTTTTCCCTAGACCCAAGGGGATATACCATCTCCCTTGGCCTCATGTGGCGCATGCCATTCATATGAGGTGATTTATCTAGGAGGTGTCTCTTCCGTATCCCCTCATCTTACCAATCATTTCCTTCTCCCTATGATTTGACCTCCTGTGTTGGTTTTCCATGACGAAGGAGTGAGGTTCCAAAGGTTGCCCTGAAAATGCCATCTCTCCTAAGCCCAAAGGCAGTACCCTTTGTACCCCTTTGGCCCCCTGAGGCTAATCAGGTCCCCAATGGAGGTGGCGTACCTAGGAGAGTGCCCCATCACCGTTTCCCCTTTGTAGTCTCAGTTCTTTCCACCATGGTTGAGCTTCCAAGGCATATGACAAACAAAGATTAATTGTATTTACTGATATGGCAATAGCAGCAACATAGATCATTAGTAATTGAAATGTCTCATTAATTAATCATAGCCATTCACATTAAATTTACTTCATCATATGACTGCAAATTGGATTTCATACCACCAATTTAGGGGATCGGATCTCTGCACAAGCAATAATTAATGCTAATTCTTACTTAAGAAATGCAGACCTCAATCTCCCTTTATCTGACCGCTTTTAAATGTTTATTCTTCTCAGATCCAATTCTCTCTCTCCCATTGCTTGATCTTTGCTTTGAAATGTTTTGTCTTTTATACCTGTTCTGGGCAAGTGGACATATCTCTTCACCGGTTATGTCTCTTTGTTTGATCACTTTGATTGATTCGTTCCCTTTTATCTTTCCTCCTTATTGGCTTGGGTCTCCTTTATTATTTCTTCTCATTTGTTTCGCTGCTACCCATTGCTACGTCTGCACAGTTCTAGTCGATTATTGATTTCTTATTTGTGATCTGGCGATTTTGGGATAGCGATCTGGTCTGAGTTTTACGGGGGCATGACACCTAGGCATCAGAGGCTATAGACAGATTATCAACAGGGTCTAAACATGAGAATTTAAGCTATTCTTTCCTAGAATCATTGAATCATCATCCCACATAGTTATCAACTATGTCACAGGGTTTGCTGAATTTAATCCATAAAGCTCAAAATTCGACGAGCTTTTTAAAAACCTAAAAAAGTCTTTGGAATTTGTCCTAAGATTCGTACAAAAAAGGGTTAGGTATTTTTTGTTTGTTTGCAATAGTGTCTTCCAAATTTTTTTCTGTACTGTAAGACTTGGGACTTGTAAAAATCTAAGTTGGTGAATCAGGTATGGGTGCGGGTACGATACGCTGATACAGCAAATTTTTTTTGGGGGGTTGGGTACGTTCGTACAAAAATATAAAAAATCATAGATATATACATATTTGTAACCTAAAAAGTAAAAAGAAGAATTAAATATGCTAAATAAATTAAGTATATTTATATAAAATTATTATATTATATATATTATAATTAAATTAAATACATAAGTCAAATTATTGTATTATATATATTAAATTATTATATTATATATTTAATATATATTATGAATTTATGAAATAATTATTTATTTAATATTTTTAAATATGTGTATATTATATAATACTAATAATATTAATATTATGTTAATAAATAAATTAATAATAATACATATATTAAAGATTTAAAATTAAAATTATAAATTATAATATAATAATAATAATTTTTTTACGTTTTTTAATGTAAATCATATAAATTTAAAGTTTTAAGTTTAAATTTATTCTTTGTAAACCAAGAAAAAATTAAAAAATAAACCAGTGTTCCACGGGGTTTCGGGGATGGGGACAGGGGGACGGCAGGGGACGCATTTCGGGGACGTGGGGACGAGGGGTCTAAGTTTGGGGGTGGCGGGGGGACGGCGGTGGGGGGGCAGTAGGGTGCTGAATTACATATAGTACTTGAAAAAATAGTTATAAAAAGATGTATATGTATAAGAATTATACATCTTGGAGACAACTAGGAGTCCCCTAGACGTCTTGAGGACACCCCAACATCCTCGAAGTCCTAGCGGCGTCTTGGAGATAGCGACATTGGTGGTGGGATGGTGGTGCTGGTGGGGGGACGTCCTCCCCAAGTCCCCAAGTCTCCGAGATGTCCCCGTATAGGAAACACGGGTTTTTTTGGGGGAGACGCGTCCCCGTGGAACACTGAAATAAACAAATACTTATCCGGACTTTAAGTCAAATGATTCAGGCGTGGGAATCGGAAGAGTGGGTTCTGAAAGTGCTGTTTCAAAAGAAAGAACATGACCGCTTCATGCCTGCAGCTCCGCCGTGCCTCCAACTGCCCGCAACCACGTCGCTCCTGCAAAACTTGTCGTTTGAAGTCGTTCGTCTCTGCAAAACTGTGTCTGAACTCCTCGTGTTTTTTCACAGGGAAAAACAAATGAAAATCTGAGTTAGGGTTTCCGTGTTTCATTTTTCATGCAAAAAAGTTTAAAAAGTTTATGAACCCCGTGCCAAACGCCTCAGAATCACTGAAAATCGGCACGTCACTTTTGGAAATTGCTCAGATTCGTGAAGTTGAAGGCTGAAACGATTCAGCCTCCTAAATCATGAATCCTGCCAGATTCCACGGAGATTCTAAGATGTATCCGATTCTGGGACGTCCCATACCCGGAATCGGCAAGAAAAATTGACGATTCGGTAACATAGGTAAAAATTGATTGTGAGCTTCTAAATGTTTGTTTGGGCTTCCGTCTTTTTATTGTGACTTTGCAAAGAGAATTTTTTGTTTATTGGATTAAATGGCCTCCAAATTTTTTTTTGTTCTCTGTCCCCTAAAATGGCCTCAAAAAAAATCTATCCCTGAAATGTGCCGCCCTTTTCCCTGTTGTCTCTGTCCTAGAAACTTGGTGGAACATAGTTTTTGAGGGTGGGGCGGCAAAGTCAATTCAGGCAATTATTGTTGTAGAACTAGAAACTGCCTTTTCTTTACTACAAGTTCTTGTAAAGTTTCTACTACTCTATCCAAATTGTTTTGCACTTTCTAAAGAGATTATCTGTGTGCAAACCACTGGTGAGATAGGATATGATTGGGGTTTGAGAGGAAAAGCCCAACCAAATATTCAAAGAACAAATGTAGCAGTAGCAGTAGCAGTAGCAGTAGCATTTGATTCATTAGCAGTAGCAGAGGAAGGTGGGGCAGCAAAGCCAATTCAAGCAATTACCGTTGTAGAACTAGAAACTGTCTTTTCTTTACTACAAGTTCTTGTAAATTTTCTACCACTCTATCCAAATTGTTTTGCACTTTCTTAAGAGATTATCTGTGTGCAACCACTGGTGAGGTAGGACGTGATTGGGGTTTGAGAGGAAAAGCCCAACCAAATATTCAAAGAACAAATGCCACACAAGCAAGCCTTTTGGACAAAACACAAAGATGGGGACCAATTGTTTGATTTACTTTTCCAGACAACTTAGTGCATGCTTTTGTAACGGTTGGTGATCTACACACAAGATCTTTATATCAATAATGTTAAGATCTAGTGCATCGTATTTCCTTTTGTCTGATCTGATTTCAGGAACTGTAGCCTATTGAATATCAATCGATGTAAAGTAGATCATTCGTCTGTTATGCTACAAATATTGGAAGAACTCCAGAGCCATCTGATGTACAAGATCTACACTTGGTATGCCAAAAATGGCCTCTTTGAATTCTCATGTCAAGTGTGGATGTGTGACAAGCCTTGCCTTTGGCTATTCAAATAATTCATTTCTGATTTTTCAAATTTAAGTAAGAATTATTCTTATTCCATTTTCAGAATTATTCTTATTCCATTTTCTGCTGAAAAGCAGCACGCGCACACACACACACACACATCGATCAAGAAGCTATTACTCCTACCCAAATGTTTGTATTGTCAGACTGATCAAACAATGGTGCAAATGAGGAAAAAACAGATAACCATAGAGATTCACTGCTTTTATCATTTTTGCAGCTATATCTAATTGAGCGTTAGAGATAAATATATCTTCTGTAGCTGCCACAACATGTTTTTAGACTATAGGTGTTGTAAATTGTAGCTGAAAATTTGTGCCAAGAACTCTAGCCTTTTGCACATAATGGTAATTATCATAGAAATTGAATTATGAGAGCTGGAACAGTTTCAGCTTGGATATCCCCATTCTGATCATGCAAAGTCAAGTCCAAAACCTGAAGAATACTTTCATGTCTTGCTTTCTTCCCTATGCTATAGATAGTTGAGTCAAAGATTTGCACATTTTCATTGTTGGCATGAGATTGGTGATACAATGATAAGTGATAACTCTACATTGGCGTATTTAGTGCCAATAAAGCCTTATTTCTCGAGGAAGAAAATCATCTAATAGATTATAGAACGATTCAATCCTCTGCATTGAGAAAGACTGGTAGTCTTTTGCTAAGAGTGCCCTCCAAAATTTAATTATAAATTGGTGTCCATCTTTCTAGTTATGTTAGGTGTCCCAAAATTACATTGCTTCAGAAAGTAATGACATTGAACTGGTTTGTTCATTGTGCTTGCAAGCGTTAAAGTGGAAGAGAGTGTTTTCATGACTGCATACAAAAGCATCTTGTCTATGCCTGTTTTATGCAAGTAAACAAGAACCAAGCACCAGTTAGTTCTTGTGGATGACTTTGCAAGATGTATTCTGATATGTTGGAAAATATTTGCACATCACTTGACCTGTTACTATAAAACAAATTCAGATTCTAATCAAGAGAAAGCATGTCAGTGGAAAATGTCGAGAGTGCAATTTTTTGATGCTTAGCAGGCTTCCCCAGGGTTTAGATTTGATTTCTCCCCGTGCCATCATTTGGAAATTGTGGATGGCCCCACAAAAATTTGTCACTCATTGTAAGGGGAGAAATGTGTATGGATTAGATCAATGAATTCAATCAAAATGAAACCAAAACAAGGATTAGAACTCACCTACTCATAAAATGCAATTGCCATAGCTATGAATTCAAACAACAAGGGTTAGATCAATCAAATTGAAACACAAATGAATTCAAACTACACAATCTTACCATCCCATGGTGAAGTGTATTTTTGTTGATTTGATATGTTGGATTGCCTTTCAACACAAAGCCTCCATGATTGCAAAAGCTTGATAAGATGACCTAGAATGCAATGGTGAATGCTCAATTTGCCCAAGACTCATTTGGACATGATCTCTTCACAAATTCTCTAGGTGAATTATGAGAGGGGTGAGGGTTCTTTTATAGATTTGATGAAAATGGATCAATGGATGAGATTGAGTTAGAAACCCCACAAAAAAGGGTTGAGATCGATCGAGAACACCCACAAAGGAGAGTGAATCAAGGAGGATGGATGAAGGAGATTAGTTAGGACTCAAGCTTGCTCCACCATTTCAGGAAAATGGTCGAGATATTTAAGATCAATGGATGAGGATTGATTTCAAGATCAAGGGCTAGAAATGCTTGAGACAAGTTGGTTAAGATATTTTGAAATGGAATATTTCATGGGAATATGCTTTGTGGATGGAAAATAGGGTAATTAAATTATTTAATTCATGTGACAAGAAGATTGAAGAATAGGATAATTAAATAATCAAGATTATTTAATCATGATGAGATTAGAAGAAATAGATGATACTAATTAAATAATTAGGATTACTCAATTAGGATGATAAAGAGGAATATTAGTGATGAGAAGGATGACTTAATTAAACAATTTATATCATTTAATTAATAGAGAGAAATAGGGTTAATTGGTGAAAATGATGTTACTAGGGGATAATGATGCAAATGCAGTGACATGCAAGGATGAGGATGAAAATGATGCCGATAATGAAAAAATGCAATTCAGGATGTGTGATATGCGTTAAGGCATTTTGACATGTCTACACTCATCATACATTTACAACATCAAATCCCATTAAATTTCACATGTATGTTATTTATTTTTCATCTAAATCAACATATTTTGAGAGGTAACGAGTTTTGATTTCTTTTAAATATTCCTTTCATGTGGAGTGCTGTATTCATTTTTCAGAGGTTTTAAATTTTTTATAGGGATTCTCAACTGTCTTGTCTCTAGATTTCCTTGTATGAACCAATTTTTGTTAGTACTAGCTGATACTGACATATTAATCCTTTTGCTTTTGTGCAGGATCTTAAGTGCTTTGTGTTCTCCCTCATTGGCTTGCACTTCAAGATAAAACCTATCTAAACATTGCAGTGCAACATTTTGAAAGATGTGATATATGATATGAAGATTATTAAAGAGCATGGAATATGTGAATGAAAATTGCTTCTAATTATTAGAAATTGTGTAGTGGCTATTGTGTCTATATATCGAGGAAGGTGGTGGTTACTTGCTTCCATTGGGCATTAATACGGAATTTTATGTGGTATCCTGGCAACTATAATTCAGTGTGAGAATTTTGGGTGATGTTCTACAGTTACTGGGTTACTTACAAGCTGCTTTCTAATTGCAGAATTATGTATGGTCTCATTACGAGAATAACTTGATGTGGAATTTTGGGCCATGAGCCATGTCAATGAGTTTCTTACAACACATATTTCATCGAATTATTTCAGCTTTGTTTTGGAAATTCTGCAAATTGTATCTTATTGAGAAACATGTACGCTGAGTTTTCCAAGAAAACAATTGATAACTTACGAGTTAGAATATTGCAATATTATTATAGCTACAGAAATGTACCATATTGTTGACTAGTTTAGTCTACATTGCTTACATCATTGTGATTTTTCGTTTGTATGATTTATAGACAAAAGGACGATTTTTACTGGTTTACATGGTTAGATGACTAGCTCCCCAAAACCTTGCAGCAAATATCATTTTAAGCGCTTTCCTTGCTACTTAATATCACCAGAGAGGGAGAGAGTATGGTTTTAGGATAATTAAATGTCAGCCTTTTGATTTTGACAATAGAGAAACCTTTCACAAATAACATAAAGATGCATGCGAACGGGTAGTGGAACCAAATATAGATGTTATGAATACGTAATTATTTCATGCTAGAATTTGGAAGATTTATGTGTTTTTGGGTATGCAATAGATCCCTTTGTTGATTGTTCGTTATTTCATTAGTCCTCAAGGTTCCGCAAGTGTTCAGGTCCCAGTGCTGAGTATTGTTCGAGGATGAGCCTTTAGCAATTGGTTAGTATTTTAATTATTGCTACTTGATTATATAGCATTTTTTTCTTGATACTTTACTCTGTGGACATCAATAAAGTTGTGTTCAGTTCAGTCTTCAGCGGTGCGGGGTTGTGAGAGTAAACCAACATAAAATTTTATGCTTGGAATATGTATCTTCATGAAATTTCAATGCGTTCTCTACTTTAATACTACTGAGCTTATTAGTAAAGTTGACATCTTGATAAGTAGGTTAGCAAGACTTTCTATTGTTTTTTGGCTTCAGGTGTTAGGTTTTCTTTCATTGGATCTCTGATGCATGGTAGCAATAATCTTTCTCAGTATTTTTTGATCTCATACCAGATAAAGACCATAGAGACAGAAAATAGAACAAATAAGAATGTACAAGATGAATTATGGATTTTGTTTATTAATTGAGGTTGGTGTCTTTTTTATTACATTGTATGAGTACAAACTAACAGAATAGGGAGGAACCCCCAATGAGGCACTGCTAGGATATGGGGGTGTAGATGCCTCATTGTAATTTGATTGGACTCTTGTTGATCATACACCTCTTTTTTGATAGGTAGACCCTCATCAAAAAATAGCTCCTCATCATTTGTGACCTATTCTGAAATTGGGTTGATCTCATCAGGATCAATCAATCGATTGTCCTTGACGCCCCTTGATAAAATGAAATCGAATGCATAAGTTCATGACATATTAAAAAAAGCAATAATTAGAAGTAAAACTAGAATTGCCAGTTTTTCTAACCTTGATTTTTCTACCATGAGTAGAAAAATCAAGGTTGTAGTGAACATATACCAAATTATTTACCTACTATTGAGTTAAATGATTACGTTTCTTGGAGTGTATGTGTTCAAATAAGCTCACAATCAAATGAACTACATGGCTGTCTCATAATTCTGCATTTCCATCTATCAAATGTTTTTAATTTACTTACCAAAAATTCTATCATAAGTACAAATTTTATCTAGGTTCTTTTACGTATGATTTAGTTAAAACACAATATAAATAATGTATATATATGACATGGTAGCAAAAATTATTCACAGGAATAAATCGACAAACCAAATGATAAAGACTGTTTTTCAAAAAAATGTGATTTAATTGGGAAAAAATCAGGCTATGGTTATGGTTTTCGGGAAAAAATTCACAATGAGCAAAAATTGTAAAAAAATAAGGGCTAGGGTTTTTAAAAATAAAAAATAAAATTTATTATAGAAAAATTGCAAGAAAATTATTTCATCCAATTTAATGTTCACTGTGGAAAAAAGGTTCTATTCTCAAGAAATTGCCATCTCTCGATATGTTTTTCCTATTTTTAGCTACTATGGTATCTACAATATAGATAAAAAGGCAAAAGTTGACTGCAAATACCTAGTTCAAAAGTGGTCTTGCCTAAACAATGCAATTGCTAGAGAAAAATTCCCTCTTCCTACATGGATGAAGGCAACTTTGCCATAGTTACCTGCTGTTCCTCTAAACAAGGTACCAAAAGTGTTCTTGCCTATTCAATACAATTGCTAGAGAAAAAATCCCTCTTCCTACATGGATGAAGGCAACTTTGCCATAGTTACCTGCTGTTCCTCTAAACAAGGGAAAATTCTCTTGACACATTTGAATGGGTCCGTCGTCATCTTTGCATTGTTTTGAAATTGGTCATTATAGAACAACATTGGATTGAGATGGTAGCGAACAATATGAGGGAGAGATGCATTTACCAATCCCATCTTTCATTGAAGATCTCCCATATTGGCATGTACTATTCTTTATTGTTGTACAACTTGCTCTTTACAGCCTCCTGGCCTTGTCCATTGCTTTATACAAATAGCCCATGTGGGATTGTTCCCCGTCAACTAGTCTCAAAACTCTTAAGATTGAAATATTTTATTGTGCTTTTGCTAAAAAAATCTCATAAAAAATAGTTTGCCATAGTGTACCATAGTCTTGCCCTCCAAATGAGTGGCAAACTTAGATTCATCCCTCTTATTTGACATGAACATACGTTTCAAATTCATCTTTTTGTGAATAAAAAGTTTGTAATGGAAGGAAGTGGATAGCAAATCTTGTTTCCTTTGGTCGAAGAAATCCCTTGCCCTTTGTGAAGTTGCACATTACAATCAACACTCTTTGTAAGTAAATTTGGTGATGGAGTGGTTCTTCTCCATTATAGATTGTCAATTGAAGTTTTCCAATCTTTTCTACGGTTAGATCAAGTCAATGTGTTGCACATGGGCTCCAAAACATAGTGGGATACTTCTCTATCAAAAGTTTCCCAACAACACAAGCAACAACATTATCTATAATAAATTGGAGTACACATTGTGTCTTTACTTCAACGATCAACTTATCAAATAGAGTGATAATGTGTGCATCAATTTCACCCTATTTGACACATTCACAATATTTGAGGAACACCATGCCAAGCTCATATGCCACAAGGAAGTTGATTAGAGTATGATTCTTCCCATTCATCCATCTATTTGACATAATTGTGCAACCTATCTTCACCCTCTCCTTGTGATGTTTGGAAACGACATTGCTCGCATTCTATATCACATCCCTCAACATGTCCCTTCTGAAGGTCACATATGAGGGGGCTTTGAACCTAGGACCCACAATTGCAATTGTGTCTACCATAGGTTGGCAATCTTCTTTACCTTGTACTCTCTAAGGTTGGTAGTACTCTTGTAGTACAAGATTGCAATTTACACCCCTTGTGTTAAGTCATTGTGAAGTACAAGAATATGAAGAAGAATTTGACATTGGCTGCTAGGATGGCTCAATCTTAGAAAATGTTGACCCAATTGTTGTCCTTGCCTTCTTTTGGATTTGGAGTAGTGTTATTGAATGTCAATTGACGTTGTTTAAATCATTGTCAACTTCTATTTTAGTGGCTAATGTTATTTAGTGGTGCATTTTGCTAGTTCTCTTATTATGACGACAATTTGAAATTATTTGAAATAACATTTTGTTTCATTTTCTATAAATCAATATTTAAAAAAATATAATTCTAATTTAGGAATTAAATATTTAAACCCTAAACCCTAGGGATGGTTATTTGGCTTTTAAATGGAATGAACTCTGATACCTGCTGAGTGTTTTAGTGTTTTTTACATAGATATTGCTTAGTTTTTCCAAATGCATTTGCTTTTTTTTTTTGCAATTTTTTTCTTGAACACTTTTAATCATAGTTATAAAAAAATCTTAAAAGCTAAAAATAAAAATTAAATCAGTATTCCAAAATTTTCAGCTGCAGAGAAAATCTTTCACAAATTTTTGAAAGAGCTGATCAAGATTGAGCCAAACGAAATTCAATTTTCAACTTTAATTCCTCTAAATCTAGAATCATATCCAAAGTTTCTATATGCTTTGGAATGTTTGCTTAAAAGAAATTCTGTAAGTCCTTTTTTTGTTGAAATGTATTTCACATTATTTTGAATCAATTGTATTACATCAAAAGTCTATGAGTGTCTCTGGGCCCAAAATTCAATTTTTTTTGGAAGCATATAATTTGTAGCAAAATTTCTAGTATAACACTATTTCATGCTAATCTTCAGAAAAGACAAATCATTTTGTCTAATTGCAGAGAAACGTACAGAAAGAACAATGAATTTGGGGACAGAAAAAGTACATTGCAATATACTTAGACAGAAGATCTATTACAGTATGTGTTGAGTCTGACCTGCATATTTCATTCGCAGCAGGCATACAAATCTTTCCCTTTCTTATGTTGCATCTTTGATTGGCGGAGGGCCCTATCTTTGTTTCCCCTTTGTCTTGCCCTGTTTTCTAGTTCAACCTAAAGAGCATATATAGGATAAAGAATCCCAAATTAAATGCAACTAGCCTACAAACTTCAACCACATGATCTGTGCTTCTGGTGAGAGAAACAGATAATACTGCCCAGGGTCCTCTCAGTAAAGCATTGAGAGGATGCATGATTTATCCAACCATGTTGGGTGGAGATGGTAAAGGCAGCTATGGTTGTGGTTCATTGGTGAAGACAGTTGGCTTGTGTAGAGACCACAAATCATGCATTTCTGTAACAAGTTGTCCATCTATTTGAGCTATCCTATCCGGCTAGCTTCTATGTTTAATGGAGGCCCTGTCTTTGCTTCCTCTTCATCTTGCTCTGTTTTTTTGTTCAATCCAGAAGGGTATATATAGCATCGAGAGGATGCATGATTTGTACAACTGTAATGGTAGAGTTGGTTGATGAGCACACAGGGGGTGAATCAGTATAAGGTATTTTTTAACTTTTTCAAATTACTAATTACAATAATATCAATCATACAACATCAACAATTAAGAACACAAGATTTATGTAGAAACTTTTTCAGGAGAAAACTTAAAAAAAAACGGTAGATCCTGAAAAAAAAAACTGTTTCGATCTACCATTCAAGCAAACAAAAAAAATACACTTTAAAATTTTGTAAAAACCAACCTACTGAAGACACCAATCTCCAGTATGTACCTCAAAATAATGTTTCAACTTTCGCCCAACTTGTTCAGCACAGTAGATTGAAATTTTTGTCTGATATAAAGCTGATGATCTTACTATGGCGACTGTCATCTTTTATTATTTATTTTACTTTGTATTTATCATCCTATTTAAAAGCGTGCATCCTTCTTCCAGTTGGTTCTTATTGTGGTGGGAGGACGATTTGACCACGAATTAGGAAATATAAATGTTCTTTATACATTTTCAGAAATTTGAATGACAGTCTTCTTTTCCTTCTACCAAAAACTCATCGACATGAAATTTTAGTAGATCATTCAGTGGAAGGGCCGCATTGTGGTCTGGTTCCTGTTGGAGGATCATCTCATGACTGGTTTGCAAAATTACTTACAGGAAGCCATTTTTTCATCCCCCGTATGCTTCTCTTAAATCATTTTTCTCACAATAAAAAGAAACAAACGTTTTAAACTTTAAATTTGTTTGAAGCAGCAAATACTTTATAGATATTTTTCTTTGCCAATTTGGATCATGCTGAAAGACCCATGGTATTTATTAGCGATATTGGACAAAAACTATGCAGGTTATCCAGTAAATCTTTGTCAAATAATAGTGATGTTGTCCATGTAATTAATATTCAATGGAACAAAGATTTCAAGCAAGAAAGTACTAACCTCATGTTCCCATACGGTTGCTTAGCTTATTTTGGCTAGCAGCCACTGCTCAACTTATTTAGGAGTTATTTGTGCAGCTGATGGCCTCATGAATGCTTAGTTTTTCTGCTTATTTTTAAGCAGCCAACTTAAATTTGTATTAATAGTATTAATAATAATTTGTACAATAAAAAAATAGAAAAAGAAAAAGAAAATCAAATATTAAAAAAAAAGGAAAAAAATTTGTGGAGCCACGTGGATTTTTAGAAGTATGCAGTTGCTGCTTATTTCCAGCCCCCCCTCTTTTTCCAGAGTTTATCTTCAATTCCTAAACAGTAGCTGCTCCATTAAAATAGGAAAAGATTTCAAATTATCCTTTCCCAAAAATAAAATTTATACATGGGAACACCCCTGCTGCTTAAATTTAAGCAGAAAATAGAGTTAAGCAACGGCATGGGGACATGAGGTAACACTACTAAAACAAATTGACTATGTTGGAGCATAAATCTAGGAGCAATCTTAATGTTTTTTATACATTGTAACTTGAAGTCTCTTGTTTGTTGCCTTTGATGCTCAACTACGGAGCATGATATAAGTGTGACCGATTTATTTGAAGCTACATAAAATTTACAATCGTTACATATAGTGAATGCCCCTATTTTGTGTGTGATTAATTACGTCGAGAGGCGTAACCCTATAATGGCAGCATGGGCTCCTATAAGAGGTTAGCACATCCTTCTCAAAAAAAAACAAAAATCTAAAAAATTAGGAATCTTAAAAAATAGAATATTTATTCAAAATTCTTTTCTAAAAATAAATAAAAAATATAATATAACATAATACATATTCAAAAATTTAGGAATCTTAAAAAACAAAATATTTCTTCAATTTTTTTTTCTAAAAATAAAAAAAAATATAATATAATGAATATAATACATATTTGAAAATTTTGAAATCTTAAAAAACATTTTTTTCTTCTAAAAATCGAAAAAAGATATAATATAATATAATACATATTATATATTATAATAATTAAGAAATCTAAAAAATATATATCTTCAAAATTCTTTTTCTAAAAATAAAAAAATAAAATAATATATTATATTAAATAATAATATAATTCATATTATATATTAAAATAGATAATATAATATATATTATTATATTAAAAACATATTATATACTAATATAGATAACATAATATATTGTATATTAAAATATATAATGTAGATAATATAATATATTATATATTAAAATATATAGTAGTATTATTAATATTATATATTATATAATGTGGATATTAAAAAAATTCTGAAAATTAAGAAAACTTAAAAAATAGAATAAATAAAAATGTAGATAACATAATATATTATATATTAAAATATATAGTAATATAATTAATATTATATATGATAAAATGTAGATATTAATATAATATATGATATAATAAAATTAAACTTGGGTTTAGGGTTAGATTTAGAGGTACAGATATGATTGAGATTAGAGTTGGGTTGGGTTAAAGTTTAGGGTTATGATTGGGTATTTAATTAGGGTTAGGATTTAGTGTTCGGGTTAGGGTTAGGAAAAATAATGTTAAGATTAGGGTTAGATTAGGGTTTATGGTTAGCATTCGATTTAGAGTTTTGGTTATGGTTGGGATTAGATATGAAATTAGGGTTAGGGTTTAGGGTTACAATTAGGGATTTGGTTAGACTTAGGGTTAGGATTATGGTTTATGGTTAGGGTTAGGACAAGGTTAAGGTTACGATTATGGTTGATGGTTAGGGTTACAATTATGGTTAATGGTTAGGTTAGGGTTAGCATTACGGTTAGTTTTTTTAGAAAATTTAGGGTTCTACAATAGAGCTTGGGATCAGGGTTACATTTATGGTACAATGAGGGTTAGAGTTAATATTAGGGTTCAATTAGGGTTATAGTTAGTTTTAGGGCTAGCTAATAGTTATTATTAAGGTTAGGGTTATGGTTATGGTTAGGATCAAGGTTAGAGTTAAGGTTAGGGTTAGGGGTAGGGTTAGGCTTATAGTTAGGATCAAGGTTAGAGTTAAGGTTGAGGTTATGGTGCACATTGAGGATAGTGTTAGGGTTAGATTTAGAATTAAGTTTTAGGGTTATTGTTATGATTAAGGGTTGTTTTTATATTTGGCTTAGAGTTGGAGTTAGGATTAGGGTCAAGGATAGGGCTAGGTTTAGGTTTAGGGATAGGTTTAGGGTTATTAGAGTGAATGCAACTAATTAATAAAAGAAAAAATATTTAGGGTTAGATAATTAGGGCTAGGGTTGGGGTTAGAGTTTTGGTCGTGGTTAGGGTTATAAGGATAGGATAAAGGTTCAAGGGTTAGGGTCAACGTTAAGGTTTCACGAAAAAGGGTTAAGTTATGATTAGGGTTAGGGCTAGGTTTAAGATTTGGATTATAGTTTAGGGTGTAGCATTTGTTTTTAGTTTAGGGTTACAATTAGGGTTAAAGTTAGGGTGTAAGTTATGGTTACTGTTAGGGTTAGATTATAATTAGGATCATGGTTTAGGGTTTAGGGTTAGGGTTATGATTAAGATCATGGTTTAGGGTTTAGAGTTTAGGGTTTCAATTATGTTTATGTTTAGGGTTGTGATAAAAAGGATTTGGGTTATGGTTAAGATAAAGGTTTTGAGAAATAGTGTTAGGGTTAAAGTTATGGCTAGGGTTACATTAATGAGAAAATGATGGTTTACTATCCAAGTAAGGATTGGGAATAGGTTTATTGTTAGGGCTAGGGTTAAGGTTAAAGTATGAGTTAATCTTATGATTAGGGTTAGGGTTATGGTTAGGTTAGGGATATGATGTTAGATTTCAAGAAAAGGTCTAAATTTAAGATTAAGTCATAGTTGGCTATAATGAACATGAGAAAAAAATGATCTAATTCTTTTTTATGGGAAAATAATCAACTATGACTTAAACTTAAATTTAGAGATTACCCTAAACCCTAACTATAACCATAAACCTAATCCCAAACCTAACCCTGAAGAAAACACATAATCTAACCCTAATAATAGTGTTTGAGGCTAGCCTCAAACACTATATAACCTAACCCTATATAACCTAACACTATATAGCCTAACCCTATATAACCTAACCCTATATATCCTAGTAATAGAAACAAATTCTTCTCCCAAAAAATCTCCTCTACTTCTACTCGCGCCTACTGGAGTTGCAACATTCAACATTAGTCCTTCAACCATTCATTCAAAGCTAAGAATTCCAATAAGATATTTCAATGAACTAGAAGGGAAAGGACTTACAACTTTCCAAGAAGAAATATCACATGCTAGATACAAATTGATAGATGAAATGAGTTTCCTTGGAGAGAGGTTGCTTGAAAACATAGATTCCAGGCTTCGACAAACATTCCCAGAAAATAGTAACCAAAGTTTTGGAGGTGAGTTATGGATTGAAATTGCTAACTTTGATAACTTTACATTACAATATTTTTTATTCAATTCTATTATAGTTCCTTCTATACAAATTCATACTTATAAATTTAATTAAATATTTTATATTCAGGCATATCTATGATTTTAGTTGGAGACTTGGCACAATTACCTCCAGTAAATGACAGGGATCCATATGAAAGAAAAAGGCGAGCAAATCTACTATAGGAAGAATTCAAAATGGTCGTTACATTAAGTCATGTTTTTCAACAAGATGGACAGAACAAAGAACAACAAAGATTTTGTCAAATTCTAACAAACATTGAGGATGTGAATCCCACAATCGACGATTGGATGTTGCTTATGTCAAGAAAAAATGCAAGAATCAATGCTTTAGAGAATGAAGAATTTGAAAGCAGTGTTCATTTGTAATATAATTAATGATTTAATAATATTATAATTATTATTAATCTAATATAATATTAATATTATTAATAATATACCAATAATATTAATAATTAAATATAATTACTATTAATCTATAGATTATATATAATCTTAATATATAAAATATATCATTATAATTCATATAATGTAATATAATATTATCATATAATATATTAATATTATAAAATTACTATTAATCTAATAATAATATAATCTTAATATATTAAATATTATATTATAATATAATATAATATTAATAAATAATAATGTAACATAAATAAATAATATAATCATAATATATAATATATCTCAATTAATATTGACACGTGTATGTTGTCTGCACGCTGCCACTGAAACTAGCTTATATACCTTATATATATAATCTATATAATATACGCCGAGATTTATCATTTTTGAGGCGTATTTTTCTTCTTTTTTTTTGCTTTTTTGAATCTTAAAAAATACGCCTCGAAAATGATAAATCTCGACGTATATTATATAGATTATATATATAAGGTATATAAGCTAGTTAGAGTTATTAGCCGATAGGCTATATATAGTGAGAGGTTTTTGCCTGAAATCTGTCTCACGTCGTAAAACCTCTCTTCTGTCCCGTAAAATTTAGTCAGAAAACAAGGTAAATTTTGTCAGAAAACAAGAATAAGATCTAATAGATATCTCTCATGCAGTTAATACGTATGATACACAATTATTTTTAGTGCAGTGAATATGTATCAAATGATATAATATCTCTGCTACAATAAATACAATCTACGATATTTTTGCTCTGGCTACAGTAAATGCAGATGAATCCACTTGATTAAATTCATTGCTCCTAGGTTGGTAAATATATTTGCAGTAAATGCAATAAATGCTATTAGTTGTGGGCAGTCGGTCAGTTGCATTCACCACCCTCTGATCATCGCCCAACTTGTCTATAAGTAGATTTGAATACACTGACTCTCATAACACCTAAAGAAGATCACAAGACAAAGCTTTGTAGAAGAATAACAGTGAACTGAAGAGCATCAAATAGTAAGTGTATGTTACTAATCAAAAAAGAAAAGAAATGTGTATGTTCCCTATTTTACATATGTATGTTATTGAATGGTTTCTAATTTTTGAAGTATACATAGGCTGGTGGTTAGCTTATGCTTTTACAACGATCTATTTGATTTCAGTTTTTGAATGATGCGTGGAAGAGAATAGACAGAATGATGGTATTAGACCCATGAATACTAAATTCTCTGGTCAGCGACAAAAAAAATATTGATCTAGCGGCAATGCTGTTGTTGTAGGTATCTAAATGGTCCCGAGTTCAAAGCTTCCTCAATATAAAAAAAAAAATAGATGCAATAATTTCACTTAAACATTATGAGCATTAGCAAGGACATTTAGATTAAATTTTTTTCCTTGCAGGTTATCTACATCAATGAGAACTCTGAAACATGATTACATGCATTAAATAATTGCCTTATGCATTAAAAAGACTCGAGCACCTGGAAAACACACCTAACCAAAACCAAGAGGCATCCAGACCTTTCTCATTCTGAGGCCTCATAAGTCTACTCAAACAACATTTTTCCCCTATTTTTTGTGAACTAAATGGCAGGCTACTTTCTCACATAGTTTCTTTAGTTTCATAAAATTTTCAGGCATATCTCAATTACAATAGCAAATTCCATAAGAATATTCCATGGGACTCTTTTCAAACATGCATCTACCTATCTTTCTTGAAAGCAGTCTAAAGAACTACAGATTCTTGCTATTTGAGAGGTTAACTTCAGAGGTCTTCAACAAATTTGATTTCTTTAGAAGGGTTAATTTTCACTCTACGATTACAAATTCCTATTTCTCATTATTTCAAGTATTTGGAAAGGGTTTAAGTGTAGTCTTGTAATGACTTATTTTTTGATATTATTGGTACATATTATATGGGTTTACAAAAGATCAGTTGCTGCTATGAGCCTACTGGATTGGTTTGATGTAATATTCTTAAATTGGAAAGCATTCAGAGGTAGTATATGAATAAAAATCCTGCATACCATACATGGTGTCTACTTCATGATTCTTTTCTGTATGTGCACCCTACGAGTGACCCTGTAGCATGTGATAAACAAAACCTTTCGCTAATAGAAATGTGGAAAGCCATTTTTTTATTGATTTGAAACATTGCAATCAATTAAATGGTAAATGATACAATCAAACTTACAGATAAAGCATATGAAATTCACTATATTAAAAAAATGTTTATGCATCTGTGACCTTGGTGTTGTGTTCTAGATAACCCACCAATCTCTCTGCATCTTCTGCTTCAGACTATTCAAATAAACAAAGACTAGCTCTAAAAAAATTGAGTCTAACCAGTCTCCTGAAGACCGTTGCTTCCATCTATTCACAATGAAAAAAAGGTATATCGAAAGATTCATGTAGCCTTTCACACAAAATTGTGCATGGCGATGATAATAAGGAAACATATTAAACATGGAGCATACTACTAGAACAAGCGTGGGAGCCATGCAACTACAGGTGTCTTCTTATGGGTCTTAACATTATTTTAAAATCCAACTTCCTCCAATATGTTGACCTTATTTTTTGCATCATTACATTGGAAAAGATTAAAAAAAAACAATCGTATTAAAACAAAAGTTAGATGAACCATATAAATTTCAAATTTTTACTCTGCATTTGTGCAAAGGAATGGTGAATGTTCACCGTAATGATTTTTTTTCCCCTTTGGCCTCTTTTTCCATAGGAAAAAAAAATAGTATAGTGTCCATGTTATACACCACGATACGAAAAATTCTCATTCAGATGCTAATAAATGTGTGAAATGAATGAGACTAGGGGAGAGGGGTCAGTAGTCGTGCGGAGTCCAATAGTCGTGCAATCAATCGTGATTATTATATCCAATCTTACCACATATTATTACTATATGTTGTAAATAAATAGTTCAAATGTAAATAAAAAATAACCAAATGTTGATAAAAAATGGACCCATATTTCAACACATGATAACCTCTAAATGTTATATAAAAAAAACATAAATACATTCATGAAGAAATGAAATAAGTATTTTCTTGTCTCAAATAAAATATCATAACTATCCACTATAAGTGTATCATTTAAAAAATAAAATGCTCATTTAATAAAATAAGACACTCATTTAAACAAATATTGTTCTTCTGTGTACAACTATTGGGGTAGCAATGTACAAGCATTGGAGTATTTTATATTAATAGATTGTTCTATCACAAATATAAAAGGTGAGTACAACAAATAACATGTATTTTCTCATTAAATGTGAAGGATTTAAAAAAAAAATAGTGTTCAACTATTGGTCCATTTTTGTTTGATATAAGTTGTATTTTAAATAATTATGTGTTGTTTATAACAACAAATAGTTTTTTTGTGTTCAACTATTGGTCCATATGTGTTGAATATAAAAGGTAGAGATATAAAATTTTTATGGCTATTCATAGGTATTTGGTCCATTTAGGTTGTATATTAATTTGATTTTAAATAGAAATATGATATTCTATAAGCAACAAATGATATTTTTTTGTTCAACTATTAGGGGTCCCATGATTAAGTTTTGGTCGAGCCTTTAAAAAGTCAAATTTTAGACACTTCTCATTAGATGTGCTGATGTGGTGAGTTGCATGATGAGTCACACCTCCAAACCTTAGTTATAGATAAATAAGAGGCTAGTCTACATTTAAAAAAAAATGAAGGTTCTACGATATTCTAGTCAATTGCTACATATTGACAAAGTTAGCCCACATGACTACTGGCCCCTCTCCTCTAGCAAAATTTGTCTTAAACAACAATTTGCCTTCATTGTTTGTTTCAAAGACCTGCTGCACTGGACCAAAAAGCAGATCCACAAGAGTCGTTCCTTTTGAATCCTCCAATATGAGAGAAACACCCGCTTCAATCAGTATTCCAGCCACTGCAAGATGTCCAAAATGGAGAGCCCTATGCAAGCTACTCCATCTTGATTCCCCATCTTGAGGAATACAAAATATTCAAGAATAAATGTCAGATATTATTTATTTTATTGATAAAATATAAGTTTTGTGCACAATAAATGGCACCTTTTTGCTGGTGAAAATCAAGTTTTTACTGCAAGCCTACACGTTGTCACTGTATTGTTGACACATAAAAAAAATTAATACATGTTTCCTGCAACATGTTCATTTCTATCGTCAGTTATCTTGGACAACATTTAGTAAAACATAAGTTAATATATAAGACTGTATAGAAGAGTAAAAGTGTAGATGATTTGGATATTGATATGGTAAAGGAATATATTTTATATTTTTATTTATTTATAATAATTTAAAATTAAATTTATTAAAATTTAATAATTTCACTATCTTTATTTATAATTAGTTATGTATTTTTTGATTTATTTACATTATTAAAGATTTGTTAGAGTAAGTATTGTTTTTGAGTTCACAAAGAGTACAATAAGGTGTAATTAAATTTGAAAATCAAATTTGTAAACAAAAGTTTTGATTTTATCAATCAAAATATGTTTTCAATATATTTATCTAATTGATATCTATTAGTAAATAGATTTGTTCTCTCAAATCTAATAGTTATTGAGGTAAACATTCCTTTTAAAGATATAAAGGTACCTTTATTGAACACTTAACTAAAAAATAGAATATTAGAGAACATATGGTACAATAGTTTGCATATAAGAAGTAGAGTTTGATGAATGTGTAGTAATAGTATCATAGTTAACATATTATTATTATTATTATTATTATCATAATATGAATCTTGTTGCTATGTTGCACCTTCACAAGCAAGAATGAGTCCAATTGTCATTTGGAGAAAAAAGTCCGCAAAGTTGTAGGCCATGTATTTATGGTAGGGCATTGATGCAAATTTATTTTCATGGGTTTTGAAAAACTCCCTTGTCTTATTGGAGAAGAGACCACAACAAAAAGTCCAAACTCCAAACTAGCAATATTTTAGGCTTAGTATTTGCAACTCAAGACATTTAGATTTTTTTGATCTATAATAAATCATGGATGCATCATTGTCTTTTTCTTCTATATTTCAAAATATGTAATATCATCAATAACAAAGTTATTTGTAAATACACATACTATTTATAAAGAATATGCCTCCTTAATATGTTAACTTACATATACTTTTTTATCGGCATAACCCTTGCACCCCTTCTGGTGCAAGTGCTAGTATAAATAAGCTATGTTAATCAACAACTATTTGATATAATACTAAGAAGATGAAACTTCGGATTTTTTTTTAAGTAGGTGACATTTTTTTAAGATTCAATTATGTAGTTTTTTGGATCAAATCTTTATCAATTCATACTTTACAAATAGTGGATCACAAAAATCCATCTCTCATGAACATGAATGGTCTACTTAGCATTTATTACTTCTATAATAAATGGTTTATAACATAAAATATTTATTGAAGGTTTTAAAAATAGAATAGCATCGATTGCATCTATAAGGCCCAACACCTATTGAAGGTTTTGCAAATGGAGTAACAAGTTAAGTGAGCCTAATCTTGAGATAAAATTAATGGTAGAATGTTTGAATAAGAGAAGTATAGAGATGGATGATCTCTTGAGAAGCCTGTGTGCTTCATTTTTATGAGCGTCACCTAGATCTAAGGATTGCTAAGTGGATCATTCATGCTCATGAGAGATGGGTTCTTGTGAACTAGTACTTATGAAGTATGGACTGGTGAAGATTGACTCAAAAACTACATAGTTGGGGAAAAAAATAACTTCACACAGTAACCTAGTTTTGACAAACTATAGTTTCATATAATTTTATTAGTTTTAAGAGATGACATAATTTAGTTTCTTTTTGTTGCAAATTTGAACCATTAAATGTCAAATTTTTAATTGAACTCAATGTGCATGCATTTATGGTAGGTTGACTTCCCATGCAAGATTCCAATGAGGTTTGCTTCATTATCCAATTGACACCTCTAGTAATGAACTTTAAGGTTATCTTCCCCCATCTATGAAGTAGTAGTCTTTGCTTATTAACTCATTTTTGTATAGTATGGTCAAACACTCTAATATATTTGTTTCAATATCTACAACACCTCATACATGTTAAGATATTCTATTGCTTATATTTAATAAAATTTAAATAAAAAATATTGGATATAATTCAAACATATGATAATGAAGTGGGCACTACCCTATGGAAAGAAATTATAAAATACATCCATTCTACATTTCACTACCATTGATTAGAGATGCTCACTTTCCAATTAATACAAATACTTTATATTTTATTTTTGGTGAACATAGTTTCTTGGAACATCTAGATATGTGTGGGATAAATAGAATGCTTAACGAAATATCAAAGCTTGTGCCTTTCTAGATAATCAAATCAAAATTTGACAACTATAATTTATCTATCGAAGAAAATGAGTTCTTCAAGATGGGACATTTTGTCTATTCAATCAACCTTCATGAAGTGCACACAATTATATATTATGAGGATGAATTCAAAAAGTAAAAATTGGATGTATATGAAAATGTCCTATAGCATGTATTTTGTAGATTTGTATGAATGATAGTTTGTTATGGTTGTAGCAAAGGTGTATGTCAACAAGATCTATTAATTATGATAAGAAGAATATGCTTAAACGTAACCTATGCTAACCTAAAGCTCTAGAACATTATTTTTCATTAGTGAAGTAAACCTCATAAATAGAAGGTAAGGGACAAGGCACAAATGTCCTTGTTCGATAGTTTGAAACAAAAACTACTGAATAAATGCAAATACCGAAGGAGTTGTAGCATTGCCATGACAAAAAAGCCCTAGAATGAGTAAAACGTATAAAGGAAAAAATATATAAAGGACAATCAATGGATTTTCTGACTCTACATTCACTCCATGCACAAGAGTGAATAAAATACATAAGAAAAATATAACCTGGATCTATAAACTGGTTTGAATTCAAACCCACTATTGTCAATATAATCTGGACAATAGACAGTCATATATTTTGAATAGATATTAGTTGTAGCCCAATTATCAAAAGTAGACTGGAAAGTAATGGCAAGAATTTCAGGCTGTAATTGCAAACTTTTCGAACCCTAAATTATACATACTGATTAAATTCCCTGCAAATACTAAACCATTTGTATTAAAAAAATCAGCAAAAATCCATAAAAGATAGGTTAAACAAACATACATTTAAGCGTCTGATGAAATCTATTGAAAAAAAAATTTAACAGATACCCAGGTTCAACATATAAACATATTCAATGTGTTGCAGCACCAAACACTTCTATTAATTACCGAAATCTTTACATTGATCCTCTTTTTATAGAGGAGACAAAAGTTTCCACATTATAGTTTAGAGTTTGCGATAGGCATCATGAAGCTTCCAGAAAAATGGATGCACATACAACATTTAATGTTTTCACTTGTTTCTTATCGGTAGGCACTGGAAGTCTCAAAAACATGCTTGACTGTAGAAGTCACTAGAAGATTTGTTAGGTGGGAGAAATTAATTTTCCAACACTCCCCCTTAATTTCGACCACTCATAATTTGCAAGTTTGTTTTTCAAGTCTGCAGACTCACTAAAATATTTTCATGCATGATCTACAAACATGGGTCTCGGCCTAAAGCCTTGTTAGGTACCCATTTACATTCAATTAATCATTATATGATGATCATCAAATATTGAAATTTGATCCTTGAAAATTCTTCTTGTACAAATGCTCACTGATCCAATTTCTTCCTTTTTGGAAGTAATCTCCCTCATGGTACTGCACTTTGCTATCCTTTTGTCAATGCACCTTCACCTTCACTTGAGTCTTAGATGCACCCTTTTTGAAAACTTATTAACTATAATCTCCCAAATTCCATGATGTCTTTCAAGATAATGATTTCCTTCAAATTATCTCACTTTTCTCAAATATTCAAACTATCTTCAAGATCTTCATATCTTTTCTCAAACATTTTCTTCAAATGATTGATCTTTAAATCTTTAAAAATTCAATCCAAAAATACACTCACTATTTGCATAATGTGTTACAACACAATGATCAAACTTTTCTCTTTTTCTATTTTTGATGACATATGAATTCTTATACTTGAACAATCTTTTGATCATACCTGTGATCTTCTTCCAACTTGGTCCATAAGCCCATCCACAATCCATTTTCATGTAACCTTGTTATTCATTCATTCTTCCAATCTTTGTTCAAACACATTTTCTCACAATGATTCTTTTATCCACATATACTGCAAGGATGTAAATTCCAACATTTTTTCTTTGCATGACCTATTCTATTACAATATGAACATTGCATACACTTCATTTCTTGAATGATTTGCTTGAGCTTGGAACGCTTGTATCATTATTTCCTCTACATGCGACATACCCCAGGCCTTCATATTTGGGCCTCATAACTGACTCAATAGGCTCTTTAATCCCTTGCTCATGTTTTCCTAATCCTTGCCCTTTGTATCCCATCCTTTTCATTATTTTCAAAGCAACATTCTTTTCATTACAACTGTTAAGATTTGTAGATTCAAACACACTTTTATCTTCATCTTTGCATTCTTCATTACAAACTTTAGCTATATTACACAAATCATTTGATTCATCAGCTGAACTATTGAAGTCTTCTGTATTACACAAAGCATCACAAACTGGTGGTTTTGCTTTTAAACATTCATTCTCCTTTTCTAATTTTGATATTTCTTCCTTTTGCAAACTATTTTGCTCTTTTAATCTTTTAATCTTTTCTTCTAATTTTTCATTTTTCTTCTTAACCTCATCAAACACCTTTAGATTTTCTTCTAGCTCTTTATTCTTCTTCTCAACTTTCCATGGGTCTTTTAAAAGTTCATCAAACAACATTATCTTTTCTTCTAAAACCTCATTATTTCTTTTAACTTTATTTAATTCAATATTAAGATCATAATATTTTATCAATTGTTCACTGTTTTCGATTGAAATTTTATCTAAATCTTTGAACAATTCAAAATTTTGTTTCTCAACATTTAAGAGTTCTTCCTCCAAAATGTCTCTCTCTTTCTTTACCCTTTTACTTATTTTACCCATTGAAACAAATAATTTCACTCACCTTACTTTTATTTTGACTCTGATTTCTTCCAGATAACCTCAATGCTAACACTTCACCAAAATCTTCTTGCTCCTTTCTTCCTGCAGCTATATGGCCAATTTATAGTTCATAGAATGATGAATTTTCAAGCACAAATCTCATCAGAAACAACCAAATTTATTTATCTCATAAAAATATTTGTCTTCTGTCCAAACAACACTACCAGCAATTACTCAGACACAACCATTTTTATTTATCCAGAAAATCATATTTTCCTCTTTGTTGAATCATAATAGCATTTCCAGCAATTGCCGAGTAAAGAATTTAACAGCTCATTCATAAAAATAGTCTATGCACAAGATATAACATATTACTCCAAACAGATTTAAATCTTTTGCGGCGACTACACTAGACATCTTCAAAAAATGAATGGTGCCATTTCACCTTGAAACCTTAGAGATCTCTTTCAATGGGAGTGGCGGTATGCAGTAATGGACGGCTCCTGCAGCTCTTACACCTTCGTTTAATACTTTTCAAACATGAACACTGGCTATTGGAGCGCTCCCAATCTTCTTGAACTGATAGGCTTGAACAAACGACTTTTCTTTTCACTTTCACCAGTAGCAATCTTGCATTCTAACTGCTATGACTTCAATCCTCCATAATCCTCTTCTTCTTATCTCATCCAAATTAGAAACAAATCTTGCACCTCACAAAAGCAGTGACTTATCTCCTTGCAGGCAGCGACTTTAGCAATCTCCTGAGCGGTTTTTTTGTTTTGGCAGTCTCTTCCTTACTTTGTCTTTAAGCTATGCTCTGCTTTAACCCCTATTCTGGCAGCTAGATGGAGGAGCGACAACTAGAGCTGCTACATTGGATGATGCACACACAACAGAAGCACAGGATGCCATGATTAGAAACTCTCCACTTTTTAACAACAATTCCTTTCAACAGCGCTTGCTCTTCACAAAATCTTAACAATAAAATCTCCCACAATTTTCTTCTCTCCAGGGTCTTCAGGATCTGCCATACAGCTCTGATACCATATTGAAAAAATAATTTAACAGACACCCAGATTCAACATATAAACATATTCAACGTGCTGCAGCACCAAACACTTCTATTAATTACCGAAAGCTTTACATTGATTCTTTTTTCATAGAGGAGACAAAAGTTTCCAGATTATAGTTTATTCGCGATAGGCATCATGAAGCTTCCAGAAAAATGGATGCACATACAACATTTAATGTTTTCACATGTTTCTTATCGGTAGGCACTGGAAGTCTCCAAACATGCTTGACTGTAGAAGTCACTAGAAGATTTGTTAGGTGGGAGAAATTAATTTTCCAACAAAATCAAAACTTTTGAAATTTCTCGGCCTTGATGACAGGATTATTTTTTGCAATAGATTGTTGAGCAGCTTTCCGGTAATCATAGGGGCAATTATGTTCCTCTGCATACCAATGGAGGCCACAGAACGTTTCCCCGCAGCGGCAATGAAAGCCCGTCAATCCCACGCGCTTCTTGCAGCAACTGCAGCGATTTGGCTTGAGCTTTGCATTACTCTTTTCCCCTTCCCCCCCTTCCTCTTCCTCCCCTGTAGCTGTATCCCTTAATGTCTCAGACTGATTTCCCTTCAACAGTTTCATCGAAGAAGAAGTACCATCTTCCTCAGCCTTAACATTGTTCTGGTTCTTCATAAGAAGCTTAAAAAATACAGAGCACAAATTTATTGTTTCAGAACATCCAAAGAAGCCGTAATTGTTAGCGCAGAGGATTGATCCATCGCTGCCCTCTTTCTTCTGCAATTGGGAATTGACAAAGCTGGCCATTCCTGCTATATAATTTTTACTTCCCACACATCTGTACTCTTATTCGCTCTCACGGGTAGGCAAGAAATTCTTCTTCGCTCTCACAGGTAGTCAAGGAATTCAGAATTAATTAACGCTTGGTTGTTATTTAAACCCTCCGATCGATCATTTTCTTGGTTGTTATTAGCCGATAGGCTATATATGGTGTGAGGTTTCGGCTGAAACCTATCTCACGCCGCGAAACTTGTTTTCTCTCTGGTAAACCTCGTCAGAAAACAGGCTGGGAATAAAATGCATTGAAGGATATCGGCTAATAATTAAACGCATTCAATAAGAAGAAATCTGATTTCCAAATCAAGTCAGATCTTTAGCAAGCGATCAAATCAGATCTCCAGTAGCCCATCATATCAAAATATTTAATTGCAGCGTTTACCCAGGCAGCTAAATGTATTCTTCAGGTGCCATTTCTTCACGAGAAGCCCAAGCAAAGGATTTTGTTCTATGGTAGTATAGGAGGTGCCATTGGGTTCCTCCTACTCTCTGGTATAGGCCTCAGTTACTGTTTGTGGGTGAGGATGAAGGGAAAGGCGAAGCATAGGTATTTCATGAGGATCAACATGAACCTCTTAAAAGACACTGTGAAGCCCAACATGGGGGCAGGTTGGTTCAACATTCAACAGATCAAGGATGCCATAGACAATTTCAGCTCGGCTAATGTGGTTGGCTAGGGCAATTTCAAAACAGTGTATAAGGGCATCCCCGCTGATGGTCACTCGATCGCGGTTAAGAGGATCACAAGCTGCACTGCGGAAGGAGAAACCGAATTCGTAAACGAGGTGGAGATCATTAACAGTATTTGACACCGGAATTTGGTGGCTCTCGAAGGCTTCTGCGTTTCCAATGGTGACAAAGAGGGTTACCAAAGATTTCTAATTTATGATTTCATGGTTAATGGCAGCCTCGATGAACACATTTTTGGAGGGTGCAATGAAAACAGGGCTACCCTGAATTGGGAGCAGCGGAAGAACATCGCCCTCGGCACGACGAAGGGCTTGTGTTATCTGCATTACGACGTGCAGCCGGAAATTTATCACACAGAGATATCAAGGCTACTAATATTCTGCTGGATAATGAAATGAACGCCTATGTTGCAGATTTTGGGCTTGCCCGGATGACCACATAAGGCCTGTCACATCTCACCACCAGAATAGCGGGTACCCATGGCTACTTAGCCCCTGAATATGCCCTTTACGAACAACTTACAAATCAGAGCGATGTCTACAACTTTGGCGTTGTATTGCTCGAGATCATGAGCGAGAAAAACTTTGGATACTTCAGCTGAAGAATTTCTTATTACGGATTGGGCGTGGAAGCTTGTCAACAATAGAATGAAGCAACAATTGTAGGGAGATCGACATTGGTTGGTCTGACCGAAAACAATTTTTTACTTTGGTAGGATTACGTAATATGATTCCTGCAAACTCTGTCAACTTTTTTTTCATTGGCATCGTTGACAACACGCCATAGTTTGTGCGGAATCTTGATCTAAGTCACTTGCCATAGTTTCACTGAGTTCTTATTTGAAAATATGTACGTTGCTGAATCAGTTTCTATTGTGTTTTATTTCATTTTAAAATAATTGTTTTTATCTGTTGAATGAAGGTTTTGTGTTTTTTGAAAAATAAATTCTTGTGGCATTGTAGTTGTTTTTCAGAGCGCAAGTCAGTTGATTTGGGTTTCAAATCTGTATGGTGTGGAGATCTGCCTTTGATTCTCCTATAGTCACTCTTTTACCTAGTCACCACGACTGTGTCTATAACTAATTTTAAGAGTTTCCATCCTTCTTTGTCGAAGCTTTGCCTCATGAAACCTGAGCAGGGTTTTGTACTCTACCCAAAACTTCTCAAACTATTGGTTCTCAAATGTATGGTGAGAAGTTATCTACTACCATTTTTTCCTTTTTCCTAAAACAATTCACCCTGTGATGGGTTGGGGGCTTTACTTATTAGGCTCCATGTCTTTTAGGTGTTCTTAAAAATGCATTCTTACTCTCAGCTTTGCCACTTTTTACCCCTTGGTTGGGTATATTTGAGTCACTCATTGCCATGGCTTTTCCATCTTACCCTACTGGGTGGGCTCTTACAAAATTAATGTCATCTTTGGACACGTTAGTTGAATGTGAAGCATTGAGAGTGTGGGGAATCTCATCAAAATCATCCATCAGTCTCAGCTGATGAAAGTTTTGTTAAAACTAGCTCTATCTGCAATTGGTGGTCATCAAAGAGTGTTCTAACCAACTGTTTAACAACCAAAACTCAGTTCATGAAACCTTTTTTGGGTCCCTGCAATTCGAATAGAGCAAATTATTAATTTCACATAACAAATCTGAAATTCAATAACAATGCATGTTTGTCCAACACCTCAGACACCAGAAGCCATTGTTCTCTATCTTTTTTTGGATTTTTCCCCTATTGCTGGTCAGGCTTGACTAAGGGGCTTGAATTTTGTGCTAACTTATGGTAAAGTCACATGTGGAGAGAAATGATTAGATGGAGTCCACAATCATAAGAGTGTACTATAAAATCTCAAAATTTTCACATTCTTTTTTCCGATTCCAAACTTTCCATAAATTTTGATTTAAGAGTTGTTTTTTCACATATCCAACACCCATCCAAGTGAACATGCTCTTTTTCAAATCTGCAGTAGCACCCATATGCTAGGAACCCATTAATGTAGTTTCTCGTATTAAAAACTCTGAGCTTTGTTTTCCCAATGTTAGCCTCCAACAACTCAGATTCATAGAGGTTGAGAATAGAGAGCACCTTGTTTCACTGCAATGATGTATCAAAATATTCCATAAGTTATGCAAAACATACAAATCATTCATTTACTGTTGTAACTATGTAGAGAACCTTCAAATACTAAACTTGTCAGAACATACCAAGCAAATATTGAGCAACAAGCATAAAACAATCTCAAGTTTCAATACCTGAACATAGACTACAGCATCATGAGCTCCAAGGATAGAAACAAAATCGGAGGTCTGATGATTATCAATGCTCTCTGTATGTGGTCATATTGTTGACAAACAAACAATGTGAGAAACCTAAGATATCATACTAACTTGTACTATGGTGTCACTATTGAGCGGCAAATTAGTTCAACAATCAATAATTGACACCTACAGAAATTTATGAACTTAAAACTTAGAAAGATTTTATGATGTTAATTCAATCCAAAGCAATTTTATTATTAAGATTTGAGTCCTCCACAGTCCATAATTTAGGAAAACATGCTTCTGCAAATGATCTATAAATTTTTTAACCATCAACCGTTCTGAGTGTTCCAATCATCTCATTGACATGTATATAACTTAGTACAATGTAGGTCCAACTAGAAAATAACAATAATTAGTTAGATTCATTTTATATTAGAAAAGTAATCAAAGACCATAAAGGAATTACTTAATTGGAAACTCTTCTAGATCGGGGCACTGCTAATGTTTTTGGGTGATGGTTTTCTTGTCAGTCATGGGTTTCCTTCAAGTTTTAATGACATCTCTTGATCTCCAGTTATAAATAATCTTCGTTTGCAACATGATTTTAGTGTTGTAAGTTTTATTGTCATGCTTGGTTGCATTTGAACCTTCTTACCAAGGTTGAAGACATTTCCAACAAGATTTTAAGAATTTTGAAGTGATAGAAATCAGATGATGTTGATTTATTATAATTAGATTGTGCTTATAAATGGAAGGAAATTTTATACTATGTGAAAAGAGTCATTGGGAAGGTGGTGATTCCTATCAAACCTTAGCCACCTGATCTTTCTCAAAACATCCTTTCAGAACAAGAATCCTTCTATCGAAGATCGTCGAACAAGTAGTCAACCTCGTTTGTTATGTATGTCTCATTAACTTCCTATTCCATACCAAATTAAAGTTGTTGAACTGATTATAAAAAAATATGTATACAAGCAAATTTCAAATAGCACCTTTAGACATATGTTTCTCATCATTATAAATGTCATCTACAAAATAAAAGTAAACCTACAAAAAAAAATTATTCTATACACACAAACATAACAATCTAATGCATCATGTTTTAAATGTATTTGTATATAGAAAATAAAAAATAAAGATAATATATCTTCTATGCAAAAATCAAGTTTTACTTTCTAATATATTAACTTACAAATATTTTTCTATCGGCGTGACCCTTGCACCCCTTTTGGTGCAAGTACTAGTTTATACCCTATGATTGATCATTTTCTTATGCCCCATGCTACTTCTGTCGGTCAAGTTCGAAAAAGCAACTAGGGGAGATGTCCCACCACCCATTGAATTGTCGTCACTTTCATGTTCATTTAACCCTCCAAAAAAAAATTCACTTTGATCTAATTAAATTTTTTATTTTATCAAATAAAAAATTGCAAAAACATTAATGGCTACTCATAACACAATGTGTAAGTGACCAATGTAGATAGACAACTAAACATGCATTTGCATTTATAATTCAAGTCAACTTGCACAGAAAAAAGGTTCATTTACAATTAATTAAAAACTTTTATTGTTACAAATACCCCCACTTGCAAAAGATGCCACCCTCATTACATATTATATTAATAAATATTTATACACACTTAATGGTGCTTTACATGACATAATCACAATCTTCTATCAACTCTATGGGATTTGAAATGCCCAGTCTTCCACACACTCCCTGGCAGATACATGTATTAACTTCATTTTCTGCAGGTACCTGCACAATTAAATACTGGTGTAAGGCTCCCCAAATAAACATCAAATCCAAATATAATGCATAATTCAATCATATCATCTTTAAAAACCTACATAACTGTTATCTACAAATTCAAATGCTCAAACAAATTTAAATTTGAAACATAACAACCAAATTGAATGCATTCAATTATTAGATTCAAATTCCTAAATAAGAGGGGGAAAGCAACCATCACATTCCTCACGATTGCTATTTGTGAAGAAATTCTCTACAAAATTCAGAGCATCCTCTACACATTCCTCCAATATCCCAAGTTTTAGGTTGGTACTTTATACATTCTACTTATAGTTATTTTCATGAACTCTGCATTTAACATTTATATTCATGGAGTCTCTTTTTACTTTACTTTATAAGTAAAGTAATTGAAAGGTCTTTTTTGGTGATGGGTTTTTCCTTATAAACCCTATTTACAAATTCAATAATTTGTGTGTTCATTTACTATTTTTAGTCATTTCTCAAGGTTTATATTTGTTATTTATTTCATAAAAGGCTCCTTTATATTTTGTGTCTCATTTTTTTCTTCTTCAAATCAATAAAGACATGCTAAATCATCTATTAGATTCATTTATATTCATAATAAGTGTACACATCGGCTTGCATTTTCTCTATATATGCATATACATGTATATATGAGTGTGTCTGTACACACACACACACACACACACACACACATATAAGTTGTTTATTCGTTTATTATTTTCGTTTATTTCTCAGGGTTTATATTTGTCTCTTGTTCATTCAACAAATCGATATAAGCATGTTTAATCATTCGTTAGACTCCTTTATATTCAACATAATTGTACACATCAGCTGGTATTTTCATTACATATGTATATACATGTATATATATATTAGATTTGTGTATATATGTGTATTATGTATTTAAAAACATATACACAAATATATATACATATACATACATACATATACATATACATACATACATATATACATATATACATGTATACATATATACATACACAAACACACATATATATACGTATATAACTCTTTTCATTTTACCTCTGTTTAAATACGCATCATTTGGTTGTCCAATACAATAGACTAGCATTTTTTTCTATTTTTCTATTTTCCATTGCACATACATTAGACCACCATACATATATTTGTTATTTATTTCATAAAAGGCTCCTTTATATTCTGTGTCTCTTGTTCAATTCAACAAATCAATATATATGTATGTATCCTTTTCATATCCTTTCAAAATGCAAACAATGGTACTGGATAATCATTTTCTTCTGCATCTTTTAGGACCCGTGAAGGGTTTATTTGCTGATTAAAAAATTATTACTGCTTGTTTATGAAATAAATCATTCCTCTTCAATGCCTTTTCACCACGTGTTGTTTGATTTTGTCGGGTCATGGTGGTAGTTTTTTCCCACGAGTTTTTTGGAGTTAAATGAATATTTCCTACTTTCCATTTATTATACGCCATATATGTGAAAACCCTTGCTTGGTTTTTTTTAAATACGTGTGCTTAAGGAATTAATCTCATGAAACCCTTGCCTGGTAAAATACATATTCAAACATTGATATGTACGTATATATATATATATATATATGTAAACCCAATAAAATGATGGAAAAGAATGGGATACCCAATAAAAAAACATTAGTCATATGCAATAATCGGATCCGAAATGAAGTTTAATTGGGGTGTAATGGCTTTGGTGTCCGTTGCTAATGTTTGGCATTTAATCTGTAGGTGTGATTTTTAATGGGTGCCAAAATAATTTTATAAGGTGCTAACATAAATTAGACCCATTGAATTTTGAATGGATTTGAATGATAAAATAGTTATAATTGCATGTTAACAGTGACACAATTAGGACCCTTTTATGTTTTGCAATGTATATTAGTGATTTTTTGTGTAATTATATGTATACATACATATATATGTATATGTGTGTATACATATAATTACACAGATAAATGTAAACATTTATAAATTTTTGTACATATATATTAATATGTATACATACATACATATATCTACGTATATATATATATATATATATATATATATATATATATATATATATATATATATATGTATATGTACAAAAATATGTATACATGTAACTGTGTAATTATATGTATACACAAATACATGTATATACATATCTATACAAATACATATACATACATCTATATGTATGTATATATATATGTAAACCCTCAACGGTTTGCTGTTGTCTGCTCTCCACGGTGTGAGGTAACGAAAAACATCATTCTCCTTTCAGGATGCAAGCAATGGTACTTCTGGGTTTGTTAGTTGTTTCAATAATGATTACAACTTCTTTTTACCGCTTTCAACATTGTTTATTTGATATTTTATGGCTTATAATGTACATGATCAGTGATAATCATGGCACTAGGGCATAAAAGGAAAAGATCAAGTGGGAGGTGCTTAATTAGAGTACCTCGTGGAGTGAGGTTCAATGTTCCAGATGTTGTTGATGAAGAGCCAATAGTCAACATCAACGAGGATTTTATTTCTGAAAATACAAACCATACAAATGAAAATGATGGTTTTGAACCTGTTGTTCATAATACTGAGGTAGAAATAGAACCGCCTGTGCATATTCAAGAGCCACTTGTTGACCATGTGACAACCCCAAATCTATCCACAAAAAATTGGACTATACATCACATGGAAAAAGAAATTGCAGATGTTGAGGACAATCAAATGTCAATCAAAGGTTCAACGATTAAATGGGGAATCCTGCCTAGCAGTTTGAGGGCATGGCTCAATGGTGTGACATCCACAAAAAGGAAGGGGCCACGAACAATCCTATCTGATGAAGAAAAAGCTGAAATTGTGCAGTGGTGTAAAGACATGGCTAATATTGGCCATGGCCTTCAAGTCTCACAACTTAAGTCAACGGTGGCCCAAATGGTTGTGAGGCCTAACCCATTCACAAATGGGATACCAGGGAGGTCATGGTGGGTTGGATTTCAATAAAGGCATTTCGATCTGACAATGCGAACACTAGAAGGAGTGGACACAGATCGAGCTATAATGCTACGCCCCGAAGTAGTTTCTTCCTTCTATGACAACTTGGAAGAGTTGTACAAAAAACACAATTATGGGCCCAACAAAATATGGAACTGTAAGCAGGTGTGCAGGGTGGAAAAAATTGTGCAATGAGAGTTATTGCAAAAAAAGGGACCAAATGTGTTCCACAATTAATTTCTAAAATTAGAGAATGGATCACTGTTCTAGCTTGTGTTAGTGCAGCAGGTCAAGTTATACCTGGTTACTATTTGTTCAAGTCCAAAAGGAACATTAAAAACTCTATTATTAAATGTGAGGAGCCAAGGGCATGCATGGAAATCCAAGAGCATGCTTGGATGAACAAAAAATTATTTGTGGAATGGTTGAAACACTTTGTAAGAAATGTCCTAGGAGGGGTGTCACCAACAAATAGACAACTTTTCATCTTTGACGGTCATGGAAGCCATGTGACATTCAAAACGGTTGAAGAAGCAAAGAGTATGGGAATAGATTTTCTCACACTTCCAACACATTGCAACCACAAATTGAAACCCCTTGATGTCAGTGTATTCTCACCATTCAAAAACTACTTCAAACAACATAGGAGTATATGGCTCTTTGCACATCCTCAACTTGACATTGGAAGGGAAGAGTTGGCAACACTTGTCAGCAAAGCTTTTGCACAAGCTTTAACTCCTAATAATATTGCAAGTGGTTTTAGAAGAACATGAATTTGGTCGTTAGATCGACATGCATTTGACTTGGATATGGGGCCAAGCGAAGCTTTCATGGTTGAAGATAAAGGAGTCACATTGGGAGCAGAAACAAAGGGTGAGACAACTGAGGATGAGGCATAGTTCATGGCAATGGAGACTTGTTTGAGGATATGTTGGAATGAGGAATAGATTGGATAGTTTGTGGAAACCTTTACTACAAGCAATCCCCCAATTCCAACAAACGAAGAAGGATATTGCACATAAAACATTGAGGCAATAGAAATTGAAGAAGAACCTACAACTCAAACATGTAATCAGGTAGCAGAAAATGAAGAGAGTCTCAATCTGCCATCTGAATTTCAAGATGCAAAATTTAAACCTAGGGGTGCATCTGAAGTTCAGTCAAGGGGATGAAGGGTTGTCCATGCCATCACCACCACGTGTTGATCCTGAAGAGGTCATCCATTACTTCACAACTAGGATAAATTGGGATGCAAATGATGAAGCGGATGGAGTGGGAAGGTAATGAGTCTAGTGATGAAGAAGCTGACTATGTGCCATGCAAAAAAGTCGATGACCAACAACCAGTAGGAAGGAGAAGCATTTTTTTGCAACTCCCAACACAAAGGGTGCACCAATCATCGAATAGAGGTTGCAATGGGGTGCTACGCCTAAGTAGGCAATCTCAAATTTTGACATCGAATGAATTTTTCAATTTGTTGAATGAACAAGAGGCACAAAAATGAAGAAACCAAGAATTGTAGAAAAGGAAAAGGGACCAAAGGGCCTATTCTTTTCTTTTTACCTTATATAATACCTAATGGAGAGAAACATTTAGTAATGGTGTTAATTTAAATAGTTATAGTTTAGATCTATTTTTAAATATCTTGTAAATGTTGTAACTTAGTATTATATGAATAATTTAGGTTATTTAAATAGATATAATTATTACGTATAAATTAATAAAATTGGGATAGATATCTATAATAAATGTATGAAAATTTAATAATATAGTTTGACATTTAAATCGATGATGGAAGAATGACATTGAAATTATATGAAAGCAACTCATCATGTGTAATGATCATCTTTTGGATGCTACTAATTTTTTTTAATTCAATTTACAACAACAACCAACTTAATCAATCATTTTCATGGTGATAACTTCACACCACCACTCAAGATTACACTAGAAAGTGTTAATCTCCTAGTGTTAGTGCCATCCCTAGACCCAAAACTACTCCTCGAGGGTTCATTCCTGATGACCATGCCTATGTATCCCCTTTGGGAAATTAGAGGCTTCCTAGTTCGTACACCAATGAAAGAGAAATTTCATCCTCTTCTCTTGTATGAGATCTTTAATCTCTCTTTTGATGGATGACTATTAATTAAGTGTAAGCTTTCGATTTAGTCCAATTACAATAGAATGATAACAAAGTACCATCAAGTGTTGGTTCCATAGCAATCAATAGCAATCATTAGTGTACATTCACACACATAGTCACATAGGGGTCATATCATTCTATAATCCCAACTTCACCAAGTGATTGGCTCGATCATACATCCCTTATACACAAAGTGACTAGCTCATACACACATCACACTTACAATAGTGATTAAATCATACACACATCACAAATATACTAGTGACTAGTTCATAAACACATCACAAGTACAATAGTGACTAGCTCATACGCATATCATAATACAATAGTGACTAGCTCATACATACACCAAATGTATGATAGTGAGTAGATTAAGCATACATCGCATATATCGAGTGTGAAGAGTCCACACCTACATCACATGTTAACATAAAGAACATTTGACACCATGGATGTGGATGCAATCTACTATATGCATCATCCCACTAGTTGGTTCACAATCACATAAGCCACTATGATAACAATCTAGCATCTCATACTACTTGATATTGTCATTGACAAGGGCACTAGTCTAACGATGTGCATAAAACTCAAGACCAAATGTTAACACAAGTACACAGTCAATGGTTAACATTAATTGTGACTGACTGACACATTCACAATGGGTGACTAACACCTACCATTTTAGTACATTCTAAATAGAAAAGAAATTTCAGTGCATCACACACTACACTATGTGCCCCATCCTTTTCCCCAATATTCTCCACCAACTATGATGATGGAAAGCATCCCATACTACTTGTAATCATCACTAGATACTTGGAGTAAGTATAAAAAACACATCAAATAGGAAACACAAACCATTTCTCCTAATATGAAAATGTCAATATTAAACTCCTAAGATGGGTAGATCCTAGTATCCATCATCTGCATGCCACTAGCATAAATCATCTAACTCTCTAACATAAGATTGAGCATCTATTGTCTACATTTTGTTAGCCCTAAGGCCTGTTGCCATTGGAAAAAAACATCCAAGCCTCTAGAGTAACACGAGGCATCCATCACCTACATTTTTTGGCCCTAAGGCTTGCATGCCTTTGGTGTAAAACATCCCTCTAGCTAATTAGTATATAGGCAAAGCATGCTCCCTGATTGCCATCAAGTTGGAGCATTGGTAACCTTATTGTACATGCAAGCCATAAGATTTACCAACTAGTGATCACCTCAAATGGAGAGGAATATTCCACATCTTAGTGGGTATACACCCTCTTTCTCTGCCCTCATAGTGTCCTTATGTCATATTTTCTTGTGTTTCCCAAGAATTCATCTTCTCTACCTATCTCAATTCAGAATAATGACATTAGAAATTATTGAGACATAGATCTAATTATTATTTGAAGGTTTTATACCATGGCTAACTAATTTGGTTACATTACTTGAAAGGGGTTTGCTAAACTATTCAATTATCTTATAGGTCTAGGGACAATTTACCAACACATAAGTAGCGCATTGAATCCCTATGACATGGCCTCTATCCAAACACATACATAAACCCATGCAATTTCATAAGGAATCAAGGTCTATTTACTTCAATGAATTATTATTTGGAAACACGTTATTTAATAGATGGAAACACATTATTTAATAGATATTATTAATTCATAGATATAATATTAAAAAACATTTCATGCCATATTGGTAATAATTGACCTCGTAGTTGGAAAATACTATCCTCAAGAACTCAATCCTACGCTCCACATAATTATAGGTGTATATTAAAATCAAGCATCCTCCCTAGCAAATAAGCATACCCATTGCTTGCCTAATTAGATTATGTTAGCCTAATTTTACAACATTATTAGATATAGGTTATCAAGTTTCCTTAACTCATTCATAACCATCTAATACCAATTTCAACATCAAACTAAAGCCTACCAAAGAGGAAAGGACAATTTTTTTAGGAATAACCCTAAACCTTGGATTTATCCCACTAAAGCCTCTGCTAAGGACTTGAGGTCATAAGGGCATCATTTTCCCAAGGACTTCATATGCACTTGCTTCCAAATAGGATCGAAGTCACATGTAGTTATCCTAAGATATTTTGATCTATTTAATTCTCACAAGGTCTCTCCAAGGACCTATGGCTCAGTTTCAATAGGAAAGGTTTCATTAATGATTCCCCCAAATTAATAACACTTAACATTGTTAGAGTTTCAGTTAATCCATACAAAAAATTATGTTTATAGTGTAATCAATATAAAATGAATCCAAATAAATTAGTGTCATGTTATTCTACTATTGATTAGATATTTTTGTAAGGATTTATTCTTGTTAGTTCATCTAAGACTAGTGACAAAACCCAAGAGAATTTAATCCTATTGGAGTGCTAAATACAAAAGAAATGAATCGCCAACTCTCAAACTAGTTTAATTGCATAGTGAGTCTAGAATGATTTTCTGTCATGTCCCTGAAATTGTAGCATTAAAATATAAAACATCAAAAAACAAGATAAAAAAAATACATATTAAAAAAGTTAACTATTTAATATTTTTATTATAATTATCAAAGATAATATTATAATTACAAATATAAATATATTAAATAGAAGATAAATATAAATATATACAAATATTGAATAACATAGAAATATAAATATATCAAAGTAAATATAATTATAAATATTTAAATATTGGATAACATATAAATAAAATAAACATCTAAAAACAATATAAAACAGTCATCTAATATACAAAGATTAATCATTAGCAGCAAGTCACGTCCCTCCAAACTAAAAGAGCATGACCTTCCTTGAAGAAGCGCATCTTCGCCAACGTGAGAAGGATATAAAGTAAGAGGAGGTAAAATGGTAAGAGGGGCAGCAACGGATACAATAAAGCAAAATTTAGAAAAAGGTTACAATCAGTTTTGGAGTTACAAATTTGGAAAAGCAAGTGTTGGGATAGAATAAGAAATAAAAGGCATCACTAGCTGGAATTAAGGGACCTTCTACAGATTAGGTAATAGATAAGTGGTAAGTATTTTATAAATTCATATGATAAGTTTGATAAATATAATAAGGATATAAATAAGTAATTCTGTATTTAAATAATCAACTTATGAATTAAGGATTTAAATTTGATAGATTAATATTCTAAGTATATATATATTTTAATTTTTAGTATATAGATATGTTGATATATAAAATATATATATTTATATATGATAAACTATTATGAATTGATCAATAGAAACAATGATGTATATATATTTATATAAGATATATATAGATATTATTTACGATTGTCAAATAATAGTTATATATATTCATGATTATGCAATAATGATACTTGCAACAATTATTAAGCCTTATAAATAATGACAAATCTTTAATATAAACATAAGTAGAATTGTCCTCATCCTATGAACAATCTAGTATAAGGTTGAAGGAAGACAATTAAGGGATAAGGAGACGTGGGAAGACACAACAGATCAGGTGAGACTACTCACTTAGCTTTGATGTTTAGTTATCCTCAATTTGACATAACAATGCTGCATGAACCTTGTATGCCAAGTTGATCTGTGTATTATTGAAAATAATCTATATGCTTTATTCATTGGAATGCACACAGTCGCTTCTGACGTGTTGGAACCATTCCTTCTTGATATCGAATCTGAAAATAAAATCACTATACTGGAATTCAACAATGTATTTAGGCGGACTGTGTAGTCCTTGATTGATCATAGGCCAAATGGTTTACCTTCTATAGATATGGCTCTAATGATGATTGATCTACATCTATATTTGATTGATGTCTATTTTTTGTGAACTACATTGGTATCTAACTCATGCTGGACCTGGAGGATGTATTGCATTGCATCATTGAAAGAACATAATGAATATGTAGACATGGATATTGCTTAATTTAGTTTTGTACTCTGATCTACCATCATATTAGGACTCAATGAACTGTTTGATTATATTGAATACTCTTATTGCATAGTATGTGTAACTACAAATGAAGTACTAATGACTGCATATGCTGAAAGCAAGGGTTGGGCATTCTGCCTCACAAGCCTGAAGCAAGGGTTGGGCCATGGAGGGGTGGGGGTTCTACCTAGGCATTCTGCCTCGTAGGACCGAGATAAGGGCTGGACAATAGGAGGTGGTAGACCGTTGGCCCTTTAAGGATTCTCCTCTCCTGATGAGCTGAATGACTCTTCTTATGTTTTCAATCTGCAATTATGATTATGTTTGTATAATTGCATTATGATTATGTCTTATTTTTTGATATCCAAGTATTAATGCTAGCATATATGTTGGCAATATGATGAATACAAGATTCCAATCTAGAGTTATGGAATTAGGAGAACATTCATTTGGAAGAAAGAACCCCTAATCCTAATCAACAAGTGAATTCTAGGGCAAACAAGTGAGTTCTAGGGCAAGGTTGGGTAAGGGACATTACATTTTCAATCTAGTATTCTAGCTTTGGTACTTTATTTTTCTCCATGGAATAACAAGATGTTGCTAATATTTTTCAAAATGAACAATTATCCTTATCACTAAACTAGAAATATAATACTATTTATTTTAATTAAGGATTCTCCCCTTTTTCTACATGCATTTCTAGGGCCAAGTCCCCAATAGATCTCACTCCTAACAACTTAGATCATAATTGGAAATGAAAGATATAAATGAAAATTTTATTATAAATTCATTATAATAGCTCATACAAGAAATCAACAAGTATATCAATAACAATCTCAATCAATACCTATGCATCAGTGTGTATTATATTGTTATCCTACCCCATATCAAATACCTATAATAATGATAATCTGATGTTGATCCAATGTACAATGATTCTAGGTATTGCTATTAAGGACAATGATTGCTTAATTTTCATAAACCTATGCAACATAATCCATACCACATACAAGGAATCATTTAATATTTTACCATTCAATATATCGGTTTTAAATATAATAAAATATTATTGTGACTACTACTTGCTACATCCAAAACTCTTTTGAAAATACCTTCAACCTCTTAATAGCAATACCCACAAATAGAGGTTAACACATAATAATTATTGTTTGGTTGTAGGAGTAGATAATTCAAAATTAAATATTCATAAAAATGTCTTATCCAAATTTAATGGTGGGCATACACCTAAAACAAAGGCATGACAAGTATTTGACAAAATTCTTGGCAATTATCATAGTTTGAAATAATTTAAGAGAGTGTGTGCATAAATTATTATTTATTAAAATTTATGCATAGTTCTGTGAAGATTGTAGCTCAATGGAGTGATGTTTGCATCAATATTGCATAACAACATTTTCATTTTTTGTTAGGATATAATGAATGTGCAAACTCTCATTCAAAACTCCATTTTAAGAATGACAAGGAAATTCTCATTGCTTGTACAAGAAGGTTTCAAAAGCTGGACTAACAAGTCCCTTGTGCAACTCACCCCATGGCCAAAGAATTCTAAGAGACTAAATTTCTTTGAGTCATTTTTCCATACACCTCACATGTCTAATCCATGTTTGTCATGTATACCCATGTTATCACCTAGGGAGTGTATGGAAAGATGAGAGGAGGTGGTTCTTATATTATAAATTAATATAATCTAAATTATATTTCTTCCTATAAAATATGTAAAACGTGAAACGTGTACCCATGTCCCATAGCTAATTGGGATGTGCAACTAATAGTTAGATAGTACATACATACATACACACCAATATAATAAATACATAAATACATACACACACACACACACACACACATACATACATATATAATACAAATACCCTTATAGAAAATGAAGTTTCATATTTGTACCTTTGTACCTTTCTTTTTATGTTTCCCATTTCATCATGAGTAGGGAGGATAGTTGTCAAAGGTTGTGGATTTTTGGATTTTATGCCTCTCAATCATAAAGAAATTTTGGTTTGTAAGTTGACATGATCTATACATCACAAGGGTTCACAAATATTGGTCTAGTGTATTTAGATATATAAGTCACAATCAAATGATCTATGAGCCTAAACACAGTCTTATAGGTCTAGGGTCAAATTTTACAAACATGGAAGAATCACAGTGAACCCACGAATTGGCCATTTCTCAACATGTACACATCAACATATTTTGACATATGAATAATCAAATATTCATTTCATTCAAATTGTTATTCAAAAATACATTATTCAAAAGCACATTATTTATTAGGTACAAGTTATCAAATTCCCTTAACTCATTGATAGTCATCTAGTGCATTTTTTAGCATCAAAATAAAGCATACTTAAGAGAGGAGGTCACACAAGTTTAGGAATGTTCTCCAACCTTGAAAGTTATCCCCTGAACCCTAACCTATGGACTTGTGTCACAAGGGCATCCTTCATCGAAGGACTACCTACATACCTAATTTCAAATGGGAATGAATTCTCATTTAGTTATCCTCACAAGATCTCTCTCAAGGAACATTCACCTTTTTATACCAAAGATTTCATAACCACTCAAGTACCATTACTCAAGAGAGTGAAGTAGAAGTACTGTAGAAGGAAGGTCATAAAAGAGTAGAAAACAACCCTTTTACCAATACCCTTCTAAAGTTACAACCATATCTCATAGATTATCATTGATTACTATTAAATATCCCAACAAGATTCCATTTAATGATTCCCATTAACTTATAGTATTCAAAAGTAGATTAGGGAACTAGCTAAATTCACAATATAATAAACCCACACTAAGAACTTTCAAAAAATGACTTATATATCTTAACCTAGCTCCCCCACTATTGTTAATCCAAATTTCACATGAGCATCCTAAAACCCTTACAATGATATCTAGGATATCATGCAACACATATACATATTTCTAATATTGCTGTTAATGCATAGGTATCTATTTTATTTTATGACACTTCGAATGGCATGGTCTCACGCCAAGCTTAGAAGGGAAAATTCAAAGGTTTATTTTGAAGTATCAAAAGAGGTGAAAAATGGAAACATTAACTAGGTTTAGGCGCCAAGTGTAACAGAGAGAAAAGCAAATCTGAGATGAAACACCGCGTAGAAGAAGACTTTTAGGGTTTTGTCTCTGCTGGAAGTGAACTTGAGGAAGCTGCATGATGGCGATGAAGAAGTATATCTAGAAGTCTACCTAAGCATGAATACAAAGGCCAGTTGTAGAGACACGTTTTAGAAAATAAAGAAAGAAATCATCCACGTTGCCAAATCTGGGAGTTCAAGGAGTTTACCTACGTACTCTAATTTTTTAAACTTTTGCATGTTGCCTAATATTTGACAGGTGCACCGAATAAACTCTTACTTCTTGCATGTTAACCTTTCATTTTTTGCATTAAGGCATGTACATCGAGTTACTTGCAGATGTCTTTTGCTACTTTTCTTTGAATAGAGAAAACCTACGTACCATGAAACACACATGGGGTTTCCTTGAAAACATAAGCATATATCATTTAATATGCTCAAAGTTTTGAAATGACAAACATAGAATGATAGGCGTTTGAGATGTTTAAGGTTTAGAAAATTGAAAAGGATTTATTTCTTGTTCTCATGTAACTGTTTAAGCATGTTTTCTGTTTAAATTTAAGCAGTTTAAGCAGTTGGAGTGTTTCCATGCAAAAAAAAAAAAATTATTACAGAAAAAAGATAATTTGGAATCTTTTTGAGCAGCTACTGCTTAAAAATTGAAAATAAGCTGTCAAAAAAAAGGGGCTGAAAATAAGCAGCTGCATAATGTCAAAAATGTCACATGATTCCACAAATTTCTTTCTCTCTTTTTTAATATTTGTTTTCATTTTTTCTTTTCAATTTTTAATTGCACAAATTATTATTAATATTATAAATACAAATTTAAGTTGACTGTTTAAAAATAAGCAGCAAAAATAACTGTTCATGGGCCCATCAGCTCCACAAATAATTCCTAAATAAGTTAAACAGTGGCTGCTAGCCAAAAAAAGCTAAACAGACACATGGAAACCTGCCCTTATTTTTCATGAGAAAATATAAGAAAAGAAAATGACAAATAAAAGGTCTCCATGAATCACATGGTAGTGGGTAGGTTTGATAACTAGACCTGAAGAAGACAGAGTACTATAGAATGACATTCTATAAAAAGGCAGCTATATATGAAGACATCTCACAATGAAGATTCAAACATGGTGAAATGCAAGAATAAGGTTTCAAGGTCATAGACCTAAAATCATGAAGACATGTTACAAATAATGAAGACAGTGGTCTACATAAATCATAGGACAGTCATGTCAAAAGACAAAGATGCATGATTTAAAGTTTAAACCCTAGCTAAGGCCTAGAGCAAGGTTTTCAAGTGACAGTCATGAGTAACCTTTAAAAATAATAGTCACATAGATGAATAAAAAGCTAAAGGTTAAGAGACATCGCTCATGACAAATAAGGACAATCATATGAAAATGTGACAGAGTAGTTGTTTTAAGAGTTTTGTGGGTCTTGAGAGATCATATAAAATTATTACCATACCATCATGATTTTCGCCAACCTTATGTTGACAAAAGACTGAGCAGAGATTAGTGCATTTTAGAGTTGCATGTAGACTGCATATGCATGGTTTCTTATAGGGATAACAACTGTGAATACTAGTTGCATCTTCTTGCAACAGAGGAATGGAAATTTAAAAGATTTACGTCTATTTCAAGAACCTTCACATCAACAAAGGCTACTTTGCAAAGAGACCATAGGGATGTGATGATAGTCTAGTAACAGTCGGAATGAAATTTTGTCACAAGAACAGTGAACAAGTCAATGATAGTCATAAGAAGAATCATCAAAGTTACTGACAAAGATAGCTATAGATTTGACAAGTCACTTAAATGTGGTGAGGGAAATCTTGGAGAGAAAGTACAGTCCTCACAAAGAAAGGCACATCTCAGGTTATGAAAGACAAAGGCATCTCGTATTTCTTATCATGTTTGTGATTTTGTACCATGATAAGTCTGTGAAAGGACGAAAAGTCTCTGAGACTTATAGAAAACTAAAATAAAACAAATTCCAAGGATAATTTGTGGACTCCTCAGTAAAAGGGCTTGCATGCATAGATAAATCACAAAGATCACATGACAATGCTAGATGACATTGTCACATGTCATGACAATATTTAAATGATAATGGAAAAGGAAGAATGAATACAATTATACTGTATTCAGATGGACAGAAAATGGTCCGCAAAGGAGGGAACATTGAATGAAGAAGCAAGATGAAGGGTCATGCATGGACAGTGATAAAAGGCAAACAAAGATCACCCACAAACCTTTCAAACACAGTCAATGCATAATGAAGTTTTCAAAGACATTCAACTATTTTGAATAGATATTAGTTGTAGCCCAATTCTCAAAAGTAGAATGGAAAGTAATTGCAAGAATTTCGAGCTGTAATTGCAAATTTTCCGAACCCTAAATTATACATACTGATTAAATTCCCTGTAAATACTAAACCATTTGTGTTATAAAAACCAGCAAAAATCCATAAAGGATAGGTTAAACAAACAGACATCTAAGCGTCTGATGAAATCAAAACTTTTGAAATTTCTCGGCCTTGATGACAGGATTATTTTTTGCAATAGATTGTTGAGCAGCTTTCCGGTAATCATAGGGGCAATTATGTTCCTCTGCATACCGATGGAGGCCACAGAACGTTTCCCCGCAGCGGCAATGAAAGCCCGTCAATCCCACGCGCTTCTTGCAGCAACTGCAGCGATTTGGCTTGAGCTTTGCATTACTCTTTTCCCCTTCCCCCCCTTCCTCTTCCTCCCCTGTAGCTGTATCCCTTAATGTCTCAGGCTGATTTCCCTTCAACAGTTTCATCGAAGAAGAAGCACCGTCTTCCTCAGCCTTGGCATTGTTCTGCTTCTTCGTAAGAAGCTTATAACATACAGAGCACAAATTCATTGTTTCGGAACATCCAAAGAAGCCGCAATTGTTAGCGCAGAAGATTGATCCATCGCTACCCTCTTTCTCCTGCAATTGGGAATTGGAAAAGCTGGCCATTCCTGCTGTATAATTTTTACTTCGCACACAGCTGTACTCTTCTTCGCTCTCACAGGTAGTCAAGAAATTCGGAATTAATTATCGCTTGGCTGTTATTTAAACCCTCCGATCGATCATTTTCTTGGTTGTCATTTAAACCCTGTGATCGGTCATTTTCTTATTCCCCACGCTACTTCTGTCGGTCAAGTTCGGAAAAGCAACTACTTTCAAAATTAGTTTAGGACCTATTCTTTTCTTTTCTTTTCAGCTTATATAGTAATGGAGAGGAACATTTAGTAATGATGTTAATTTAAATATTTTTATTTTTTTAAATATCTTGTAAATGGTTGTAATTTAGTATTATATGAATACTTTAAGTTAATTTATAATTAGTAAAATTGAGATAGATAATTATAGTAAATGTGTGAAAATTAAATATTATAGATTGATATATTTAATTTTGAAAATGATGATGGAAAGATGGTATTAAATTTATATGAAATCAACTCATCATTGTCAAATAATAAATTGTCATTATATATGATCATTGAATTCAAGTTTTGTCATTTAAAACAAATCGCATTTCATTTACAAGTGTCAAGGAATGATTTTTCACGTGGACTTGATTTGTGTTGTGCACGATTAATCTAACAAAATATATGTTGGGAAATATGTTCGTCTTTATCTTGTAGATAGTTGAACTTGTCAAGGTGGTGTTTAAGGATAACATTTAGGAGTTAATTGACTTGATAGTTCAATGAGATCTCCTAAGTCAAACCCCTTTAGTGGTTCATATTAAGAATGATGTGATATCAAAGACAACATGCACAAACGTGCAAATGACCTACATGACGATGATATGAATCCATCTTTTACCCATTTTTAGTAATCAAAGTGAGTTATATAATTTTTCTCCAATATAATCACATGTGAATTCATTGGATATTCACTTTCTTTGAATAGCATGACATAGCAACATCTCACACAAATGTGTATTAAGCCATATCATAATAACGAGTAGAATAAAGTAAGAAAGTGAAAATTTGAATTTGATCATTTAACTTTTGACATCATACTTGTGTGCCTTGCGATTGAATTGGGTCAATCTCAAGTCACTCAAAAATAACCGCTAGGATAAAATCATAATTTTGATACAAGGAGCAAATATTTAAAAGTAAGTGTGAATAAAGATGTAATAATGATAAGAATGACAAATGCATAGAAAATGGTACAAATAGAGTGAAACAAATGTGTATAAGAATTAGACCATTAGACAAACCAAGACTAAAAGTATGTCACTTATCAATATGCTATTGTATTAAGACATTCCATCAAGAAGGACAAAATTGAATGATATTGATATTATTAATTTCATTGTTATATTTTACCCCCAATTTGATGTGTGGTTGAATCTAACATATACATGCATTTCAAAATATATTCATTTTCAATTAAAATAAAAATGAAATTTTCAAACACTCATAAAAACATATACTAATTCATATAAAATAATAGATCATTGTTAAATTCTTCTTTTACTCTCTTCAATATAAATACTCCATCAAAACCTACAAAACAAAAAATCCCTTCACCAACATTAATTGTATACAAATGCTAAAAAAAAAAAATCCTCTCCACCCTTTAATTAGCCTCAAACTTTGGATTTTGCCTTTAAATCAAAAATTTCTCCTCAGCCTCAACTTTGGTTTTTTCATTTAGTAATGATGTTAATTTAAATAATTTTAGTTTAGATCTATTTTTAAATATCTTGTAAATGGTTGTAATTTAGTATTATAACTATATATAAAGTTAATTAAATAGATATAATTAATAAGTATAAATTAATAAAATTGGGATAGATAATTGTAGTAAATGTATGAAAATTAAATACCATAGATTGACATATTTAATTTTAAAATTGATGATGGAAAGATGGTATTGAAATTATATGAAATCAACTCATCATTTATAATGGTCGTCTTTCGCTTGCTACTAAATTTTATTTTTTAATTCAATTCACAACAACAACCAAATTAATCAAGCACCATCATGATAACAACTTCACGCCACCACTCAAGCTTACACTAGAAAGTGTTAAGCTCTTGGTGTCAATGCCATTCCTTGAACCAGACCTAAACCTCAAGGGTTGATTCGTGATGACCCTACATACTTATCCCCTCTAGTAAATCAAAGGCTTCATAATTCTTACACCAATGAAAGAGAAAGTTCATCCTCTTCTCTTTTATGAGATCTTTAATTGCACTTTCAATTCATGACTATTGATTAAGTGTAAGCTTTCAATTTAGTCCAATTACAATAGAATGATAACAAAGTACCATCAAGTGTTGGTTCTATACCAATCAATATTAATCATTGATGTACATTTGCACACATATTCATATAGGGGTCATATAATTCCATAATCCCAAGTTCACCTAGTGATTTGCTAAAGCATGCATCCCTTATACACAAGTTGACGAGTTCATACACACATCACATGTACACCAGTGACTAAATTATACACACATCAGAAGTATAATAGTGACTAGTTCATACACACATCTCAAGTACAATAGTGACTAGATCGTACACTTATCATAATGCAATAGTGATTAGCTCATACATGCATCACAAATACAACAATGACTAGCTCATACACACATCACACGTAAAATAGTGACTAGATTAAGCATGCATGATATATATCGAGTGTGAACAATTCACACCTACATCACATGTCCATATAAAAACAATTGGCACCATGGAAGTGGATGCAATCTAATATATGCATCATCCCACTACTTGGTTCACAATCGCATAAGCCTATTATGACAACAATCTAGCATCCCATACTACTTGATGTCATCACTAACAAGGGCACTAGTATAACAATGTGCATAAAACTCAAGACCAATTACATAGGTACACAATTAGTGGTTAACATATAAATAGTGATTGACTACCACATCCACAATGAGTAATTAACACCTACCCTTTCAGTGCATCCTAGATAGAAAATGAATGTTAGTGCACTACACCATGGGTCCCATCCTTTTTCCTAATATTCTCCACCAACCGTGATGATGGCAAGAATCTCATACTATTTGTGATCATCACTAGATTATAAGGAATAAGTGTAACAAACACATCACATAAGAAACACAAACCATTTCTCCTAATACACCAATGTCAATATTGAACTCCTAAGATGGGTATATCTCAGTGGTCATTGCCTACATGTCACTGGCAGAAATCATCCAACCCTCTAGCATAACACTGGGCATCTAGCATCTGCATGTTGCTAGCCCTAAGTCCTACATGTCATTGGGAAAAAACCATCCAAGCCTCTAGAGTAGCACAAGGCATCCCATCTTGCATTTTTTTGGCCCTAAGGCTTACATGCCTCTGATGGAAACCATCCACAATCTAAATAGTGTACAACTAGAGCATGATCCTTGAATATCATCAAATTGGAACATCGATAAGCTTACCTTATGTGAGTCATAGGATTTACCAATTGGTGATCACCTTAGATGGAAAGGAATATTCTACATCTTAGGGGGTATACACCCTCTACTTATGCCCTCATAGAGTCCTTACTCCATATTTCTGTGTTGCCTAAGAAGTCAACTATGTATCAATCTCAATTCAACATTGTGACATTAAAAAGTACCAAGACATAGATCTAATTATTATTGGAAGGATTTATACCATGGCTAATTAGTTTGGTTATATTACATGAAAAATGTTTGGTAAAATATTCAATTATAGATTATAGGTCTAGGGACAATTTACCAACACATAAGTAGTGCATTGAATCCCTATAAGATTGCCTCTATCCAAACACATACATAAACACATGAAAACTCATTAGGAATCAAAGTCTATTTACTTTAATTAATTATTACTTAGAAACACATTATTTAATAGACATTTTTAATCCATAGATATAATATTAAATAAAATGACATGCCATATTGGTAATAATTACCCTCATAGTTGGAAAAATCTACCCTCAAGAACTCAATACTATGATCCACATAAATCTAGGTTTATATTAAAATTAGGCACCTTCCATATCGAATAAAAATACACATTTTCACCTAATTAAATTATGTTAGCCTAATTTTACAACATTATTAGATATGAGTTATCAAGTTTCCTTAACTCATTGATAACCATTTAATACTAGTTCCAACCTCAAACTAAAGCCTACTTAAGAGGAAAGGACAAACAAGTTTAGGAATAACCCCAAACCTTGGATGTATCCTGCCAAACCCTCGACTATGGACTTGAAGTCATAGGGGCATCCTTCAGCTGCCTACATAGTTGCTTCCAAATAGGATCGAAGTCACATATAGTTCTCCTAATATATTTTAATCTACTTAATTCTCACAAGGTCTCTCAAAGGACCTACACACAGGTTTCCATAGCTAGGGTTTCATTAATGATTTCCCCAAATTAATAACACTTAACATTACTAGAGTCAATCCATACACAAAATTCATGTTTATAGTGTAATCAATATAAAATAAATCCAATCATACTAGAGCACAAGGCAAAAATAGTTAAAATATTTTCACAATGCAACAACTACATGAATCCCCAAAAGTCTAATTGAGTTAATGGCTACAATGAGCACAAATGAGAAATTACCTTTAGAAAAACCCTTAGTAGGTAGGATTTACTATCTCTTTCACTTAGACACAAAATGACAACCCACAAATAAATTAGCATCATGTTACTATACTATTGACTAGATATTTTTGTAAGGATTTGTCCTTACTATCTAAGGCTAGTGACAAAACCAAAGAGCATTTCATCCTATTTCAATGTTGAATACAAAAAAAATGAATTGTCAAATCTCAGACTAGATTAATTGCATAGTGAGCCTAGAATGTTTTTCAATATAGTATTCTGTCTTTGGTACTTTATTTTTCTCCATATAATAACAAAATGTTACTAATATTTTTAAATTGAACAACTATCATTATCACTAAACTATAAATATAATACTATTTATAATAATTTATGATTCTCCCCTTTTTCTACATGCCTTTCTAGGGACAAGTCCCCAATAAATATCACTCCTAACAACTTAGCTCATAATTGGAAATGAAGGATAGAAATCACTTTTTTATTCTAAAGTCATTATAATAGTTCATACAATAAAATCAACAAGTATATATAAATAAAAAATATCAATCAATACCTATGCATCAATGTGTATTATATTTCTATCCTAACCTATATCAAATATCGATAACAATGATAATCTGATGTTGATCCAATGTACAATGATTCTAGGTGTTTCTATTAAGGACAATGATTGCATAAATTTCACAGACTTACACAACAAAATCCATATCACATACAAGGAATCATTCAATATTTTCACCGTGGTCTTGTTAGGATTTCAATGGCAGATATCTAAAAGCTAAATGCAGATTTTATCAAATAAACCAGAAATAAAATCACACATAAAATTAACACAGAGAATTTAACGTGGTTCACCCAATGTGGGCTACATCCACCAAACCGCAGCCATCCAATGATGTTATTAACCAGTGCAAAACCCTATTACAATATCGTGAATAATCGTCTGTTTCTTATGATACTGTAACTCTATCCTAAACCCTTTATAAATTAGGGTTATACAAAATCGGGGATTTTTCCCTTTTTGTGATTTTTCCCTTTTTCAATAATTTCGCGAAAAAGCAGGACAAAAATTTTTCTCAGGGGCTACCGCCCCCGAACCCCCACCCAGGGCCCAGCCCGGCCCCGGACCCCAACGAGGATACATGAAGAGTGTTCAATATAGAATGATCAGTCACCACATACCAACAGGTCTTTCCTTTAAATATAACAAAATATTACTATGACTACTACTTGCTACACCCACAACTCTTTTGACAATACCTTCAACCTCTTAGTAGAAATGCTCACAAATAAAGGTCAATATAGAATAATTATTGTCTAGTTATAGGAGGGAATAATTCAAAATAACTTTTTCATCAAAATGTCTATCCAAATTTAATAGTGTGCATACACCTAAAACAAAGGCATGAAAAGTATTCAACAAAATTCTGGGAAATTATCATAGTTTGAAATAATTCAATAGAAAGCATGTGCATAAATTATTATTTATAAAAAAAAATGTTCATAGTTTTGTGAAGATTGTAGCTCAAGGGAGTGCTATTTGTTGGCAGTTGTTGTCATTGATGTCAACACTTGAGAAGAATTGTGTAAGATGGTTGGAAGTGGTTGTCGTTGATGTCAACACTGATTGCCAGTTGCCATATGTTTGTGATATTGATGGCAGCTGATGATGTCGCCATTTGATGGAGATTGTTATATATTTAATAGTGGTTGTCATTAATGATCATATTGTCATTGATTTGAGCACTTGAGAAGTAAGGGAGATTGTTGCAGTGATTGTTTCTTGGCATTGGTTGTCATTGTTGACAATATTCAGGTTGGGTTAACATTGATGTATGGAGATGCTTGCTAAAGTTCATGATTGGATGACATCCCTTGCTAAAGTTCATGGTTGGATGTCATGCCTTATTTGATGTTTGTTGAAGTTCATGATTGGATGCCATGCCTTATCTAATGTTTGTTGAAGTTCATGGTTGGATGTCATGTCTTATCTAAAAAGTATTGAGTATGGTTTCTATCAGTAGAGTTGGTTTCATAATGATATATTAAGATGAGGATTAGAAGCATTAAGATGGGGATTAAAGCATTAGAAGTATTTCTGACGGTGGAGAGATGTTTTTGAAGGTCTACAATATATCTTATGCTCTCTCTTGATGTTCCTAATGAAGCATGTGCTTTTAGAAGAAAGTTATGGCCTCCACAAGTTGTTTAAGTGGTTCTATTTCTAGAAGTTGCATTGGAGTTTGTCTGGGAGAATACTCTACATTCCTCTGCTATTGAAGATATGGTCTTGTAGTTTGGGATTCAAAGTCAATGTTCTATGGATTTTGCACTCCTATCTTTTCAAGTCACCAATGTTGCTGAGGAGATTTTTGTGAACTACAAAAGGTTGGTAGTGTTGTTGGTTGTCTAGACTGGTCCAAGAAATTCTTCGCTTTCCTTCGTATTGATGTATGTACTCATACAAATTGGTGAATGTGATCTCAGTGTCTTAGTTCCAATTTCACATGATGAAGTGGTCCTGCAAGTCGATCTGTTAATGTTGTATATTTTGATTATGTTTTTTATGCTTCATGAATGAAGTATATTGTTCTTGCTTGGTTAATGATGGTTGTTTGTGGCATGAAAGTATGGAAGACGTGGTTGAAATTGTTTTTTGATGTTCATGGAACATCCCCATGTGATTTGCACAATGTTGATTAGCCTCTTGTGAAGTGGTTTTGCAAGTTGATCTGTTAATGTTATATATATTGATTATGTTTTTTGTGCTTCATGAATGAAGTATTTTTTCTTGCTTGGTTAACGGTGGTTGTTTGTGGCATGAAAGTATGGAAGAAGTGGTTGAAATTGTTTTTTGATGTTTATGGAACATCCCCATGTGATCTGCACGGTGTTGATTAGCCTCTTTGGTGTTGCATTGTGTCTTGAGTTGGCTTTCTGGGTTATTTGTAGATATCTGGTCGACAAGGCTTGTTCCTTTGCTTGCATTGTGCACTTGGAGTTTTGCACTAGCATTTGAAAATGTGTTTAGTTAGATTTGGGTCCTGACCTATCTTGGTTAGAACCGCTTTGGGTAAATTCAATTAGAAGTATGTTTTTGGGCCAACTAGTTATGTGCTTCACGTTTCATCTACACGTTTCCTTGATGTTGACTTAGGTCGATGTGCGCTAGCGTGTGAGTTATATTGGATCACATTGGAAGATGTATTAAGTTTGTTTTTAGTCTTCTCTATCTTCGAGATAGGATTACATTATACTTTGGTGGCCAACTTGTTGAATTCATTGTTTATCTTCTTCCTAGAATCAACCTAATTGAAGTTTTGAAGTGTTATGGTGGATATAAATGCAAGATCATTTCATATGTAACAAGTTGAAAAGTGTACAAGTGTGTGAACAAGAAAGTGTGGATTGTATTTGAAGATCTTGCAGAAGAAGTGTGAATGTGTGAAAGATAGAATCAAATGTGCTATAACGCCTCAGTCAATAAAGTGCTATGCTGTCAAACATTGTAATCTTTCTCTAAATATTTGTATCTTGCTTTGAGATAGTGAATCTCATCAGGTCCTTGTATCTTTCTCCTGAAGTTGTGTTTGCTTCAGTTCAACAAGTCCTTTGTATCTTACATTGAGGTAGTGTGCCTTGATTTACAAGTCCTTTTTAGCAGCGAGCCTTTATATTGTGAGTTAACTCTCACCATGGTTTTTCCCTCATTGGGTTTTCCACGTAAATCTGATGTCATCTTGTGGATGTGTGTTCTTGTCTCCTTTATCATTCCTTTTGATCTAATTATAGTTAGAATTGATATATCTTTGATTGCTGAAGTTGATGAAGCCTTATACTGCTATATTCTTCTCTGCTACTATTTTGTTTAAGAGTTTTGATTTGGTTAAGTACTGAAAAGTTCAAGTTTTGGAATGGATTAAGTTTTTGAGTAGACTGATTCACCCACCCTCTCAGTCTTTGGGCGTGTTCAACAATTGGTATTAGAGCCAAGTTCCTTTGAAGAAAGCTTGATCACTTGAGGCAAAGATTTGGGATGGCACATGATGGTTCATAAAAGGATCCTACGTTTGATGGGACTAATTATGCTTTCTAGAAATTAAGAATGGAAGACACCTAAAATCCCTAAGGTTTGGTGTTTGGAAATTAGTCAAGGATGGATATGTTTCTCTTGCTACTCCTCCAATAGATCAAGCCAAAATCAAATTATATGAGTGTAATGCCAAGGCTAAGAATGATCTCTTTTGTGGATTGGTTGATTCATAGCTTTTGAAGGTGGTGAACTGTAATTTTGCTAAGGATGTCTAGGAAAATATTAGTAGCATCTATGAAGGAGATACTAAAGTTAAGCAAGCCAAGATGCAAATTTTTAAGAGCAGATTTGAGACCTTGAGAATGTCAAAGGATGAAGACATTACAAGTTATATGCTCTCAACACATGACGCAGTTTCTGGTATCACGAGTCTTGGTGGTGTAGTAAAAGAAGATGAGATTGTGAAGAAGGTTCTGAGATCACTCCCTAAAGCTTACAGTCATAAGGTGTCTTCTATTGAAGAATCCAAGGATTTGGATAAGTACTCTGTATATGAAATGTTTGGTGCCGTCATAACTTTTGAAATGAGAGAATTTGACAAAGATGTTCCAAAGAAGGAAGCAACATTCGAAACTAGTAAAAATATAGAAGATGAAGCAATTGATTAGGATGATGAATTTGATGAGGTTGAAGAAAAATTTGTGAGAAGATTGAAGAAAGTCACAAGATAATACAAACGTAAGCTACATTTCAAGTGTTTCAATTGTGGAAGAATTGGTCATTTAGCATCTAAAAGTCCTTATGAAGAATATGAAAACAGTAACACAAATGATAAGATTAGAAAGAGTTTCTATTCCATGGAAAACAGTTGTTCCTCATAAGATGAGGATAATGATTTAGATGATGAAACCCTTTTTATGTCTTTGGAAGGTGGTGACAAAAAGTGTGATGTTGAGAATTGTAAGAAGTATGGCTCCTTGTGTGATGAAGATATGTTTTCTTCTGAACCAAATTTAGAGTTAATGGAACATGAAGGTTGGGAATTCAATCTAGATGATTGTGAAGTTGATTTTGAAGGAGAACTTTGATCTACTCTTGAATATTTGGATGAAGAAAGATTACAAAATATCAAATATGAGTGCATGCTGAAAAAATCAAAAGAGACAATTGGAAAATTAAAGGCAGAAGCCAAATAATCAAAAGAAGAGAATGACAAACTGAAAGCTCAAATAGGAGGAGGAAATGGATGTGAGACTAAAATCAAAGAAGTTGAAGATGTGATCTCAGTTTTAAAATTCAAAGTTGAAGAAGGCAAGAGGATTGAGGATTGCTTGAATACCAAGCTCAATGATAAAATTGTTGAATGTTTAAAGCTTGAGGAAGAGATTGTATCTTGAGAAAAGAACTTGAAAAAGAAAAAGAGAAAATTGACAAGGGTCTGAAATTGAGAGGAGGTTCTATGATTCTTGATGAGTTGATTAACTCTCAAAATCCTTCTAAAGAGAAATAAAGACTTGGTTTTGAAAAAGGGAAAAGTCTTATGAACAATGCATCTGCAAACTTGTATGATAACTTCACAGCAGAAGGAATGCCTGAAACAAGGGAGGAGAAAGCCTGCACTGAAAAACCTAAGGAGACATTCTCCGGAGATGAAAAGACAAATCAAGACAACAAGAAAGAAGGAGGATTCATTCCTTTCTGGGACAAGAAAAGGAACTTCAGAAAGTTTTCCCCTAAGAAAACTACTCACATCAAGTTCAATGGTAACTGCTATGCTTGTAATAAGTTTGGTCATAAGGCAATTGAGTGTAGAAGAAAGATGAGTCATAATTAATTTAGGCCTCCAAGGTACAATGCTATGAACTCTCAATCATTTCATGGTCAATGTTATGCTTGCAATAAATTTGGTCATAAGGCTAATGAATGAAAAAGTAAAATGATGAGGAATAGTAATGCTATGACTTCTCAATCCTTCTATGGTTACTACAACATATGCAACAAGTTCAGTCATAGGACTGTTGATTATAGATCTAATGTGATAAGAAATAATTATGCTCTAAAAGTTAGTATCACCTACTACAATTGTAATAAGCCAGGACACATTGCAAGGTTTTGCAAAGGAAAGAATGCAAGACATTCTGCTCTGCAAAAGAAGATTGACACTAATCAACCAAAGAAGGAAATGAAAAAAGTATGGCAGAAGAAGGAAGAAAGTGAAGTAAAGAATGAATATGTACCTCAGTATGGTGCAAATGAGTTCTCTGGTAATTGAAAAGATAGAGCATTATCTCAGGAGGAGATTTTATTTGAAAAATATTTCAGTCCCCTTGAAGAGAGTAAGATGTTGAAGACTTCAACATGGAAGAGGAGTTGGATCATAGCTTTTGGTGTCCAAATATGTTGTGCAAGAATAAACCATTTGATGGAGGTTTTGGTGCAAGTAGAAGATGTGTGAAGGTAGGTACGCATGTGTTTGATTGATATTATTCTAGTTTGGTGTACCGTACTTGAAGACGAGTTTCAAAAGTTTTCCAAGGCACTCACAATGTATACTCTAAGGAATAGTCATGGTATTTTGGTTTGTGCCTCTCCATGGAGAAATATTTGATCTTGCGGTTTAGAAGATAAGTTGGTCAAGGGGTGAAGGAGTTATATCCAAGTTTTCAAGTATTTACACCTTCTGAAGTAAAAGTTGTAAGTGAAAATGTTCCGCTTTGTGCTTTGGCAGAATAAAGCGATGATGAAGGCTTATTGAAATGCTCCGCATTCCTCAAGAAAAGAATATTTGTTCTTGCAGTATTGTGGCATGTTCAGGGATGTTCAATGCATGCTATTTTGCAGTATCGGGTGTTTTGGTGGTCCACAAGTTTAGTTTTCAAATGATAGTGTGCTACAATAAGTTTTGGATGCCTATATGTTTTATAGAACATATGTTTGGGTACTTACAAATCAGTTATATGAGTTTTATGTGGACATTCTAGACATGTCTTAGTATATTTTAGGGTTTTTATGCACACAGTATGTTTGGTTTCCATATTTCAAGCTAATCCTAAGAAATCTCATGAGAAATCAATGAAAATATTATTTAGATACTTGAAAGGAACTTCAGATTATGGGTTATGGTATAAGAAGGATAATAATTTTTATCTGAATGCTTATACTAATGTTGATTAGGCAAGATGTGTGGATGATCGAAGAAGTACAAGTGGTAGTACATTTTTCTTGGGAGACAAATTGGTCTCTCGGTTCAGTAAGAAGCAAGACTTAGTGTCTTTATCCACAATAGAAGCTAAATATATTGTTGCAACATCTTGTTGCACCCAGGTGCTTTGAATGAAGGATACCTTGAAGGATGAGAAGGTGGTTCATGATGAACCTATTCTTATATTTTGTGACAACACAAGTGCAATTAATATTTCCAAGAATCTGGTAATGCATTCAAGGACTAAACACATATCCATCTAGTATCACTTTCTGAGAGAGAAGATTGTAGAGCATGAAGTCTGGATGGAGTATGTGCCTACCAAGGACTAGATTGCATATATCTTCACAAAGGAACTTTCAAAGGATACTTTTGAGTATCTCTAGCAGAAGCTAGGGGTTATTGCCCCTCCTTGCTCTAACTGGATGCATAAATGATGCATCTTTTTAGGGGAAGAAATTCATTTCATATCCTTTTCTCCTAGATTGATGTATGCTACCACTCAAGGGGAGTTGGTAGTAAGGGGGAGTTTGATGAAGAAGAGAAAATATTGTGCATGTATTGAGAAGAAGTGTTGTTGGCCAAAGGGGGAGTTTGTGTTGTTATTTCCATTGAATATATTTGCTTCTTTATCCTGAAGTTAGAGAATATGATGTTGCTTTCCATATATAGGTGTATGTTGCCCTTTGTCCTTGATGTCAAAGGGGGAGAGTGAACAAAAGTGTGTTGCAATCAATTCCAAAGGGGGAGATTGTTGGCAGTTGTTGTCATTGATGTCAACACTTGAGGAGAATTGTGTAAGATGGTTGGTAGTGGTTGTAATTTATGTCAACACTGATTTTTGGTTGTCATATATTTGTGAGATTGATGGTAGTTTATTTCAACATTTGATGGAGATTGTTATATGTTTGACAGTGGTTTCCATTCATGAACTTGTTTTCATTAATGTCAACACTTGAGAAGTAAGGGATATTGTTGTAGTGATTGTTGCTTGGCATTGGTTGTCATTTCTAACAACATTCAGTTTGGGTTAACATTGATGTATGAAGATGCTTGTTGAAGTCATGATTTGATGTCATGCCTTGTTGAAGTTCATGGTTGGATGTCATGCCTTATCTGATGTTTGTTGAATTTCAAGATTGGATGTCATGCCTTATCTGACGTTTGTTGAAGTTCATGGTTGGATGTCATGTCTTATCCAAGAAGTATTGAGTATGATTTATGTAAGTAGATTTGGTTTCATAATGATATATTAAGATGAGGGTTAGAAGCACTAGAAGTATTCCTGACAGTGAAGAGATGTTGTTGAAGGTCTACTATATGTCTTATGCTCTCTCTTGATATCCCTGACAAAGCATGTGCTTAAGTGGTTCTATTTCTAAAAGTTGCATTCAAGTCTATCTGAGAGAATGCTCTGTATTCCTCCATTTTTGAAGATATGGTCTTGTGGTTTGGGATTCAAAGTCAGTGTTATGTGGATGTTGCACTCCTATCTTTTCAAGTCATAGGTGTTGCTAAGGAGATTTATGTGAACTATAGAAGGTTGGCAGTGTTGTTAATTGTCTGGACTGGTCCATGAAATGCTTCACATTCCTTTGTATTGATGTATGTACTCATGTGGCTTGGTGAATGTGCTCTCAGTGTTTGTGCAATGTCTCAATTCTAATTTCACGTGATGAAGTGGTCTGCAAGTTGATCTATTAATGTTATATATTTTGATTATGTGTTATGTGCTTTATGAATGAAGTATTATGCCCCTATTTGGTTTATGATGGTTTTTTGTGGCATGACAGTATGGAAGAAGTGTTTGAAAGTATTATTGGATGTTCATGGAACATCCCCATTCGATTTGCATGGTGTTTATTAGCCTCTTTGGTGTTGTATTGTGTCTTGAGTTTTCTTTTTGGGTTATTTGTAGATATTTGGCCAACAAGGCTTGTTCCTTTGCTTGTGCTATGTACTTGGAGGTTTGTGCTAGCAGATTTGTTAAGTTATATTTGGGTCTTGACCTATCTTGGTTAGAACTGCTTTGAGAAAATTTAGTTAGAAGTATGTTTTTGGGTTGACTAGTTATGTGCTTCACGTTTCATCTAAATGTTTCCTCGATATCGACTTAGGTTGATGTGCTCCAATGTGTGAATTGTCTTGGATCATATTGGAAGATGTATTAAGTTTATTTTTTATCCTCTCTATCTTTGGGATAGGACCACATTATGTTTTGGTAGCTGACTTGTTGGATTCATTGTTTATCTTCTTCTTGATAGACCTAATTGAAGTTTTGAAGTGTTGTGATGGATATAAATGCAAGATCATTTTGGTTGCAACAAGTGGACAAGTGTACAAGTGTGTGAACAAGAAAATTTTTATTTTATTTGAAGATCTCAAAAGGAAATGCAGATGTGTGAAAGATAGAATCAGATGTGCTATAATGCCTCAATCAAAAGAGTGTTATGTTGACAAAAATTGTAATCTTTCTCTAAAACTTTGTATCCTACTTTGAGATAGTAAATCTCATCAGTTCCTTGTATCTTTCTTCTGAAGTTGTGTTTGCTTCAGTTTAGCAAGACCTTTGTATCTTGTGTTGAGGTAGTGTGCCTTGGTTTGCAAGTCCTTTTTGGTAGTGAGCCTTTATATTGTGAGTTAACTCTCACTATGGTTTTTCCTTCATTGGTTTTCCACGTAAATATAGTTTCATCTTGTGGATACGTGTTCTTATCTCCTTTATCATTGTTGTTGATATGATTAGAGTTAGAATTGATATATATTTGATTTCTGAAGTTGTTGAAGTCTTATACTATTACATACTTCTCTACTACTATTATGTTTAAGAGTTTTGATTTGGTTAAGTGCTGAAAAGTTCAAGTTTTGGAAGGGCTTAAGTTTTTTATTAGACCGATTCATCGCCCCCCTCTCAATCTTTGGGTGTGCTCAACAACATTTGCGACAACACTTTCATTTTTTGTTGGGCTATAATGAATGTACAAACTCTCTTGCAAAACTCCATTCTAAGAATGACAAAGAAATTATGCATGAAGGTTTCCAAAGCCTAACTAACAAATCCCTTATGAAACTCACCCTATCACCAAGGCATTCCAAGAGACTACAATTCATTGAGGAATTTTTCCATACACCTCATGTGCCTAATCTATGTTTCTCATTTATACCCATGTTATCACCCAGGGAGTCTATGGAAAGACGAGAGGAGGTGGTTCTTATATTATAAATTCATATAATCTAAATTATTTTATCTTTCTTACTATAAAATATGTAAAACATGTACCCTTATGTCCCATATCTAACTAGGATGTGCAACTAATAGTCAGATAGTGGTTGAAACTAGATCACACTAATAAGATATATATAGATATATATATAATAAAATAACCTTCTAGGAAATGAAGTTACCTATGTGTAGCTTCCTTTTTATGTTTCTCATTTCATCATAAGTAGGGAGGATAGCTGTCAAAGGTTGTTGTTTTTTTGTTTTTTATGCCTTCTAATCATAAAGAAAATTTGGTTTGTAAGTTGAATCATTTGTATTATCTTAAGCAATCTCCTAAGATGTGATACCAATATTGATGCATTTTTGTTGGTACTGAGATTTTTGAGATCTAAACTAGATCATTGCATCTATTGTAATATAGACACTGATCACTTCCTTACTATTGCATTATGTGTTATTTTTCAATAAAAGGATAGGCATAATTTATGAAATAAAGTCTCAACTTTTAGCATAGTTTGAGATGGACTTATAGGTGGCTAGATTCATCTTGGGGAGTGGAGATTAGAAGAGATAGAGAGCCAAAAATATTTGGTTGGTCCATAGTAGTTATGTGAACTCATTATCAGAGAGATTCAATATGTCATGGATTATAAGCCTTTGCATGTTCCTATTTCAATGGAGACTAAGTTATCAATTGAGTAGTGTTTAAATTCTCCTAGCGAGACGAAGACTATGGTTAGAGTACTTTATCTCTTGTTATTTAAAGATTTATGTATTTTATGGTACATACAAGACCATAAATTTCCCAAGTAGTGGGAGTCCTTAGTAATTTCATGACTAATCCTAAATGAGTACATTGGGATGTGGTTAAGAGGTTATTTAGGTATTTTAAAGGTAGCTCTAAGTACTCCATTTTTTATCATGGTAATTCTACAATGAACTAGCACTCAATGAGTATTTGTGGATTCTAATTGGGTTGGGGATGTTGACATCAAGTGATCAATCAGTGTATATATTTTTACTATGTTTGGTAGTGCTATAATTTGGATGAGCAAGCGATAAGTTGTGGTCACTTTATTCACTACAAAAAAAATTGCACGATAGCTACTCATTCTTATAATATAATCATCTAGCTTAAGTGATTGTGTTCAGATGTCAAGCTAATTCTTAGATCTATTATAGTTCTATGTGATAGTCACAGTGTCATATGTCTGAAAAAGAACTAGGTAACATTTCATGTGAGGACAAAGCATATTGATGTATAGTGTCATTTTTTGTAAGACGATAGAGGATGGGAGTGTGATTTTTGAGAAATTTGATATTTTTAGAATATTTGAAATACATTGACTAAGTCAGTCAGCACATAAAATCTCAAGTAGTGCTACGAGTATATGGTCCTCTCAACCCCTATCAATTAGTTCAAATGTGTTAGTACTCCCTTTTCTCTTACAAGATGTTTGAAAAGTGCAAGAATGTTAGGAAATGTGTTTCAACCTTGCTCTTAATCTTGAGTATATGAAGAATGTAATTTTTAGACTATAAAACACAAAATTCAATTTTTAGGCTATAGGCATTATTTTTAAGAAAAAATACAAAAAATAGGTTGTTGAACATCACTTCTAACTATTCCAATTGTGTATACTTTTATGAGATCTAAAAATTCTTAAAATGGACCCCCGCAACGTCCCAAATAAAAAATTATGGCCTCTAAAATGTTGGCCTCCTACATTAGAAATCTAAAAACATACCAAACATAGAAAAGGTTTGTAACAAGGAGTTACACTTGTTAACCAATTTATAATGCACATTATGACACATGATTGAATGGAGATAATGAATCGAAAATATAATTCCCTATCTAGTGAGAGGCTTACGATATGCTTATGTAGGTGGAAGGAATATTCTATTTTCAGCCTATCAATCATCTTGGGATTTGGGTGTTCATTTTCTAACTATGTAATTAGTTGCTACTTTTTTGGATGGTTTTCTTATGGCTATGTAATTATCATTTGATGGTTTCATGTATTACTTCTCTTTTTTATAGGGTTCTTGAGATGGAGATATTGATAGTAAGTTTGTAGGTACTACTATGCTATAAAAATTACTCCATATCTTTGGTTCATGATACTCCTATAAATTATTTCTCTACAAGTGTATTGTAACTGTGTTTAGATTATTGAATAATATATTAAGCTACTTTAGAGTGTGGGATTTTTCTCATAAAAAGATTCTCCCCACATATACTCGTGTTGTGGTATGATTTTTTAATTTTTCTCCTTTCTTTAATTGTAAGGATCTAAAATTCTCATAGTACTCCCCAATATTATCTTAGAAAGTGTTTCCACATACCTTGCTTCCTTTCATGAAGAAATTTCATGCTCAACATCACTCCAAGACTTGAAATACTTGAATAATTGATTTAAAAACATACTTGACTTTTATAACCACTTACAACCCTCCTCCCAACATAAAATATCATGTATCACCACCTAAGCACATTGATTTAGGCTTACTTTAAAATGTGGACCCAAAAATATTAAATTATATTTGTTGAACACTTCTACAAGTTAGAGATTTAGAGGAAAAATACACCCATTTCTTAGATAGACCTTGCAAATGGTGAATAAACTCACTTTAAATATTTTTAGGTCCAAAATTTTGAATTTGTATTTTGCATTTTCCTTTTTTAAATTTACTAAATTAATTGGTGTTCAGTATTATTTTGGCTTCACCAAAGTGCTCAATGAAGGATAATCCTTTCCCAATGAAAGAATATAATTCTTCCCAAGGTCTAATGTGTATGCTAGCATGCTTAAAGGGTTAGACTTTACTATTATGTCATCACAACTTTCCTACAACATGGAGATCTCTTTTATGTAATCATCAATCATTTGAGTATATATGGTATAGTTATTTCAAGTAGTTAACCGTATATAATAACTTCATCATGTCCAAGGCCAAAATAACTTTTGTTCCCATGTAAAGCGAATGTGAAAATGATATCAAATAAATTTTACTTCCAAGAATGTGTCATATGCAAACTAAATTGATTTTATTGTACAACACTAATCAACCATGTGTCATCACCTACAAGAAAAAGTTAAGTCAATAGTTAAAATCTAATTAGAATTAATTAAATCAAATTTAGTTTTCTTAGAGGATCCATAATTCAAAAGAGAAAAGTGCTTCAAAATAAATAAATAAATACTTGTCAAAGAGTATCCAAATTAAAAGTGCTATATATTTTATTTAAATTCAAATCAAGTTTTAAGAGTGAGCAAAGATTATGATAGGCAATTTTATGTATAAATTTGAATTAATTATTTATATAATCTAAAAATTTAATAATAAAATTCATAGGAAATTGAATGTTGTTTATGGGCCCTCTTTTTTAAATCAAATCAATTTGATGAAAATTGGATATCTCAATAAGACATTACTAAAAAAAAATAGTTATCCTTCTAACTAAATATTTTCTCTAAACATTAAATATAGGTAAGGGATATGAACATATGTGATGAATGTTTTCATTATTTTTTTGTGTAAATAAATATTATTTTATGTTTTTAACGACTTTTTAAAATATTAAAAAATAACTTTTGACCAATCTTACATGGTCAAAAAATATGAAACTCAAGTGGAAAAAACCCCATAGCCAATCTATAGAAAAATGGAGAGCATATAGATTTCTAGAAAATCTAAACCATGACTGTAAAATAACAAATATAAAATAATAATAATAATAAAATAATTGATTTCTTTAGGATTTCAATAAATTCAATCTCATGGTTTTTCCTTTACATTGCAATGGCTTATCAATATGTTATTTTCCCATATTGAATAAACTAAACTAAATTATAGGAATGTAACTTCCCAAAACTATCTTTTTAACTTAATTATTTATACACTAACATTTATTTATGAATTAACATTTGCATGTTAATTTTATTTATTAGTATAACTTATACTAAGATGTAAAATATTTCAAACATTCCCCCCTTATTACATTAATCTAAATAAATGACATAACACTATATCAACTAAGCACAACATCCCATCTAGAAACTTGATGAAGCACTGCCACTAAATCTCCTCCTTCACCCGAGACACACCAAATTGAACCCACCAATGGATGTCTTGAATGTCAAAAATTCAATTTTTGTGTACCACATGAGAGAACATTATCCCATCCTCCATGTATAATGAGAGAGCAACTCTAATATGAGAGTCCATCACTCTAAGTGTGTCAAAATTCCTCCCCTAATGCCTACATATGAATGAACAACTCTCTTATGAGAGCTTGCTTTCTTTTGAAAGTATCAATATCTCTCCTGCAATGCTATAAGAGCCAATCCATCCTCTAGTGTACAAAAGAAACTAAACCAATGTAGATACATTAATCCCATCCTATTTTAGATATTACACTATCCAAAACTATTGCCAATAAATTCAAAGCCCCCTTACTCCAATAAAGGGACACATAAAAAACAATGCTTCTAATGCAAAGTATCATCTTTGAATGATAAATTAGCTTGAGATGATAAAAATTCTCCAACCTCCTATTTGCCATTTGTATACTCTATCTACCAAATGTGGTATTTTAGTCTTTAAGAACCTTGAAACCCCTACCAAGTGTACTATGTGTGGTCATAAATAAAATCAAGAGATTATGTGCTGGATTCAACCAACAATGCAACCTTACAAATATTTAATGAAATATAACCTTCAACTTAAAAATTTCTATCAATCTTGCCTCCAAATACATCCATGTATACATAAAAAATTATTTAAGGGGTTTGAACCCTTCACCTCTAAGTTCCAAATAATGTTTTTCACCATTAGAACTAGGTCCCACTTTAAAGAAATTTCTTAACAAATTTTATGAATTTGAGAGATGAATCAAACCTGAAGTAAAACATAAATATATAAATTAATTAAAGAAAACTTCTACAATATCAAGGAAATATATTCACACTTGTTTCAAGAAAAAATAGGATACATACCTCTTTAACATTTGTCTTGTACAACTACCATATGGTAGGAATATTTTTGGGCCATATTGCTTTCTTTATTTTATATAATCAAAAAATAGTTCCATATTATAATTAATCTTTATTTAGTTATTCACCCATGAAAAATGCCACCATTTAGGAATCACTTGATCTTTCCAAAAAAAAATAAAAAAAATTGATAAACAAGTGTATATTATTCAATAACACCTTATCACCTTCTTACTCTGAATATATCTCCATAATCCTATGTATTCTAATAAAATTTAATCAATTCATAAATTACTATTAACTACCCAAACCAATTAATTCAAACCAATTTAAAAATATATACAATCCCTTAATTAGCAAGTCCATTCCATACACCCAGAAATATTTTATGTCACAATCAAATTTGTAAATTTTATTCTCAAAATTCTCATTAAATACTTAGAATTCTCAAGAGATTTTTCTCTTTTATTCTCCTCTTCATTAGCTTTCTAAAACATCTTAAATTTTTAATACTATTATGCGATGAGAAAGATATCACAATGGTAGTGAGACTATGTTAGATTGTTATAAAAATATCATTTTAAAACCAAAATAATATACCAGACACATAATGGCATTAATAAAACAAGTAAAATCTAAGTCTTACATGTCCAAAAATCCAATCTTCATGAAATTTTAATATATTCCAAAATTCTAATGTATTGTATTAAAATATCAGTTTTTTTGAAGGTTTCATTACTTCTATATGATAGGTTGTACTAGACATAGGTATATGAAAGAAAAATTCTTTGGTAGCATATTGAAATTGAAGACCATGTAGATTTCTAAAAAATATCAACCATGACAATAATAATAAAAATTATAGAATAATAATAAAATAATTTATTTCTCTAAGATTTAAATATATCCAATCAAGTATGACTTTCTCTTTACATTGAAATGATTTATAAATCTTTTATTTTTTGATATTAAACTAATTTGTAACAATAATGTAACTTCCCAAAACTATCATTCTCACATAATTATTTATAAACTAACATTTACTTAAAAATTAACATTTATTAATAAATTAACATTTGTATGTTAATTTATTATTTATTAGTCTAACCTATACTAATATGTACAATATATTTCCAACACGATCAAGTTTAGAGTTTGATACATCTTTTGGATTTGGAAAATGATAAATGATATAAAAAAAATTAATATTTTTTAATATTTATATCTATCAATAATTTGGACATGGTGTAGGTAAGAAATTAGTAAAAGTTACCTATAAAATTATAATGAGATATATATTATACTTTTAAAATTGTAAGAAATTTCAAGATGTGCTCTTTACATCTTATCTAATTTGGATTTTAAAAAGCCACGAGCATCAAGGCTGAAGTTGAGGAAAGTCTATGTGGACCTTGTAGACCATGATTTGTATGGAAAAGGTAGGATTGTATTCCCAAACCTAATTCCAATTCAATCTTGAGGAAATTTTGTGGAAAAAATTAAATAAGAGAAAGATATCCATTTTGAAAGATTGATATTCATGATTTTGGCTTTCCTCCATTTCCACTATTTGTCTTATCATGCTCTAACACTCAACCCTAAAAACACCAAACATAAACTTAACTCTAAATTATCAAATAAATTCATTAAAAATATGCAAAAAAAATGGAATATCAAATCATATTTTAAAATATTTTGAGAGAATTTTCATAAATATTTTGACAAAAAAAGTGTCGATTTTCATTTGGAAGCAAAATGTCTTTAAATACAATAAAATTATTTAAAATATTTGAAATATAATATCACGAAGCCTGAGTGATTAATTAGAAACAATAATCACCCAAGATCTTCAACTCGATTGGATAAATTCTAAACACCTCAAACTTAAAAATATCTTGAGTTACAAAATATTTTAGGGAACATTGAGTATGTTATAAAAATATTTCCCCCAAAAATAAGAACTTAACAAGAGAGCAAGGTGTTGGTTCCCCAACCTACCTTCAATATTCTGTAGGGGGTTATGAATCCATATGATTAATAATATAGAGTGGTTGGACAATAACTGAGAGAAACAAGGTTTTTCTCTGTTAGAATTGTGAATAAACACAAGATGCAGGATCAAACAACAAACAAAAACCTTCCATGCAAGAGATATGCAGAACAAATATTTGCTATTCCTTTACAAGAAAATACTTACAAAATATCTAAATTATCAAATGGTATGATAATACAATGAGGATTGAGTGTTATATAGGAGCAATCCTAAATGAGACAGAATGATCTAATAATTAGATAATGACAAGTGTCAACATCACATGCGATGAGACATAATGATCTAATAATAGCTCACTTTAGTTAACATAAAAAAATCACTTTAGCTAACAAAATAAAGCACTTAGTTAACTTAATAAATCACTCCTAAGTTTAGCTTAAGTGCATAAAATGAATTAGACTAATAATCAATTAAAGATTAATTCATTATTATCTAATGCATGATTACTCTAACACCCCCCCTTAAGATGAACTTAGGGAGTAGCTAAAAACCCTAAAAATCAAGAATGCATGATGGGTCTTGAAAAACAAGGCCTAATAAGGTACCCATGTACAAACAATCTAATCTCTCACAACTGGAGAAAAAGGAGAAAACCACATGGGAAAAAATCCTCTTCAAAAGAGAGAAAGGTGAATGAAGGACTGAAAAAGCCTACAAACCAATGTGAATGACTAAGAAGCCTCCAACTAAAATAATGTCCCAAAAAAGAGGAACATGAAGAACATCGTTGAAGTATGAAGAAGTTGTAGATAAATGTTGAAAGAAAAGCGATAGTGCTAAAATGAAGAACCTCATCTGAAACAAATGATGATCAGGATCAAGAATACAATAATATGCATGAGTGCCTACAACAACACTACTAGAATTAGAAAGATACAAATGAAACATGTACCAATATTTTAAAGAACACTGATCAAGCGAAAATAGAAGGTCACCTCCATAAACAAGAATCAAAGAATCTCCATATGGTAAATGCTCCATCTCACTGAAATGCATGGGTAACCAGCCAAGTTGATGTATGTTGCATCCAAATAGTACATAGGAACAAGAAATCTAGATACATAGGTCACTCCAAAAAATGAAACCAAGAAAGCATTAGCACCAACAGTAGAAACCCCCCCATAATGCAGAAAGGGAGAGCCAAGATAGGTACACTGAAATTGTGTGAAACCAATAAGTGCATGTAGGAGAATAAAGAACATCTAAACATGCTTGACTAAAAAAGTACCTTCAAATAAAAGGGTGTGCAAACCAAGGCACACATGCATGAAGGTAGACAAGGTTGTGATTGCAAATACAAGGCTCACACAACAAACCCCCCATGGCACTTTATATCATAGTGCTAGTACACAAGGCACAACAAGATGTGCGAAATCCCCAAAAAAGTATACACCAAAATGACACAATCTTAATGAGTCTACAAAAAAGATATTACATACAAAATATTTCTAAAATGCACAAATAAGACAAAATATTGTAAATACATATAGAATAGCCAAAAAAAAGTCATTCCACGCAAACAAAAAGTTTCCAGGAGCTAAGACGTCCAAGTAATTCACTAAAATGTGAAAACACAAAAAAATTGAATAAAATGTACTTGGAGAGAAATCTGGAAAAAGTGCATGGATGGATGTGAATAACTCTGAAAGACCATCCCAACATTGTTAGAATCGTGAAAAAATAAAGAAACGGGTCAAAATTTATTAGCTCGGGAGTAAAAATAATACCTCTGACTTCAACAACCTATAGAATGCACCAACAACAAAAAATGGTGATGAGACCCACACCACTTAAAAGTTAATGAAACCAAAATTTTGACAATATCTTGTTTTCCAAATTTCAATAGCATACGCCCAAGTTATGGCCAAAAGAAAAAACAACTCCTTTAGAGCTTGTTGAAAAAATCTGGTCCATGAAAAAGCCAATCGCCGGTATATTTTAAGAGAGAAATGGAATATTCCTTGCTGAAAAAAATGTCGCTGGCCGGGAAAATGGCATCATCGAAAAATGCAAAAAAAAATGGTGACCTAAATACACGTAGTAGTTAGTCGAAAATATGGGTGAGGCCGAAGTTTTAATAAAGTCATTGGGTGGTGCTTATGAGGTCGTTGGCCTCAGGGAAATAACCCCATGACACATGGGAAGGTGCCCACAAGCTTGTGGATGTAGGTAACTACGGGTACCCCCATTAAATGTAATGGTCAAAGAAGTAAATACACTCCTGCCTTTGTGATTTTTATTTTTATTTTTATTAAAAAATATAAACAGTTTATTTAAAAATTGTTTTATTTTAATTTTTTTAGTAAAAAATTATCATACCTAGTACAACCCCTGTACCAAAAAAAATTGCCTCCAAAGCTCTTGACATGCAAGATAGAAAAATTTATAGTCAAAATTCATCTAATCAACCCCCTGAATCCAACGGTGAGGTCCTTTTCGTGCCAAAAAGTACTTAAAAATTGCCCACCTCCAAAAATTGCAAAAAAAACAATGAAGAATCCAAATCTAAAGCTTGTATGTTGAAGAAAAAACCCCATAAATCGATAAGGGGTTTGTTGAATCCACACTCTGATATTGTTGGAAATCAAGGTATAAATTGCAACAATATGAGCTTATCAAAGTGATTGCAAATCTAAAATTATGTTTACAAGATTACCATAAAATGATTAAGTGATTGGCAATTGCAACAATGAAAGAAAAATTTGCAATACCACAAGTAATAAACACAAGTGACACAAGATATACGTGGAGAAACCCTTGCAAAAAAACTCCACCCAAAGAGATTCAATGTTTTTATTAATCTTCAAGGAAGTACATCAATATAACAATCCTCTCTACAATCCAACAACACTTCGTCTTCTTGACAACCTACAAAGAACTCATAAAAAACCACCATCTCAAGGCTCCAATATATAGAAGTTTGTGGAAGAGAATACCACAAATGGTATCCCAAAACAAGAAAAACCACCTGAAAAATGCATGCCCCTCTTAGTGGATAGCCCATAAACATGGAATAACATGTTGAATAATTGCATGGCCTTCACATGGGCGCCTAACGCACAACCAATGGGAATTTGTCAAACCTGAGTACTCCATAACTCTCTGACGGCTCTGATGGCTATATGCAAGATCATGCACCACCATGCAAACTTGGGCACCTAACCATGCAAGAGAATGCAAAACATGCAAATAACATGCAAGGACATGCACACTCAAGTGGTCCCAACCCAGAAGTTTGGACGCCCAAGAGGAATATGTCTCTAATATGCTTTGTAATCGCCATCGTGATGGGTCCACCTCTTTGAATGCAATTACAATTTGTCATAGGAAAATAATTAATAAATATTTTGTCCCTCATGTCCTCTAGAACACTTTCCAAAGAATGTGAAGACACATAAATCAACTTAGGAGAACAATTTTAATGTCACCTATCCTAACATTCTCCCACTTGACATTATAAATTGAAATTACATCCATGAGATACAAATAAAACATATAATCAAGTACAGTGATCAAGGCCCATGGCCTTCTTGTACCAAGAGAACTTATCTATGGTCACTGGCTTCATGAGAGAATCTGCAACATTATCCAAAGTGTCAACCTTCTCAATGAAAACCTTACCATTCTCAACCATTTCTCACACAAAGTGATACTGAACAGTATGAGCATGATACATTGGATTTTTAGCTAAACATATGACACTCTGACTAGCACATCCAATCCTCACAGCCCTGCAATCAAAACCAATACCATCACCGAGACTCTGTAATCAAACTACCTCTTTAAAAGCATGTTTAGTTGTCATATACTCTGCTTTGGTGGTGGATAATGGAACTATAGGCTGCCTCTTACTCATCCAACTCACTGCACCTCCAAACAAAGTAAAAACATAGCCACTAGTGGACCTTCGACTGTCCAAGTCACCTGCCCAATCTGCATCAACAAAACCCTATATGCCTAATGATTTATCCACATCATCAATACCATGATAAACCAAACAATAATTTGAAGTACCACACAAATATCTAAACCCTCTCTTAACAATAGTCCAATGCTCTCTACTAGGGTTAGACATAAATTTTCTCAAAACTCCCACTGCTTGGGCTATATTTGGTCTAGTACAAACCATTACATACATTAAACTATCGATGACACTAGCATAAGGAACATTAGAAATATTTTCAAAATCGTCATTAGAATTAGGACACATGTCCGAAATCAACTTAGTACCAACCGAAAATGGAATATTTATTGGTTTATAGTCATGCACATTAAACCTCTGCAAAATAGTATCAACATACTTACTCTGACTTAACCAAAGATTTCTATGAACCCGATCTCTACTGATCTCCATCCCAAGAATATATTTTGCAGCCCTCAAATCATTCATATCAAATGTGAAAGTTGAGTCTTAAGCTCCTTAATCATCACCTTACCGTTACCCATAAACAACATGTCATCAACATACACGACAATGATTATAATCTAATCATAATTAACCTTAATATAAACACAGTGATCCTCCTCACTTCTAACACAACCAAAATTTAATGCAAAGGCAGCAAACTTTCGATACCACATCTTGGGTGACTATTTCAAACCATATAAATATTTCTTTAACCTGCAAACCAAGTGTTCTTTTCCTTTCACAACAAAACCATCAAGCTATCACATATAAATCTCTTCCTCAAGATCCCCATGCAAGAAAGAAGTTTTAACATCCATTTGCTCTATTTCAAAATCATAAGCAACAACAATAGATAATAAGAATCTAATAGAAGTTAACTGAGCAACAAGAGAGAAAATTTAACCGAAATCAACTCCCTCTCTTTGGGAGGAGCCCTTGGCCACCAATTTGGCCTTATACCGCTCTAATTGACCACCTATTCCAAATTTATTTTAAATACCCACTTGCATCGAACGGGCTTCCTTCCTTTGGGAAAACTCACAAGATCCCAGGTATCACAACTATCCAGAGCCATCATCTCTTCTTGATGGTTTGCATCCGAGACTCGCTTTCTTCTGAAGAAAGAGCCTCCCTGGAGGACCTAGGTTCATCGTCAGTACTCAACAAAGAAAATACACAATAGGAATTGGATGAGTTATACTTGTCAACTAGATTTTGTTTCCTTGTGGATCTTCTCAAAGTATGAGTATGGGGTTCTTTTTGCTCTTCTTCTTCCTCATGCTCATCCTGCACATCATCTAAACTCTTTGAACTCTCTTCTTCTTCTCCATCCTCAAATTCATTTGGTTGTTCTTCCACATATGTATCTTCCTGCTTTTCAATATTTGTCTCGAAGTACACTATTTTTGTCTTATCTTTCTCCTTTAGTTGTTCTTCACTTGAGTAAGCTCTAAACTTCCCGAAAATCACATCTCTAGAGAAAACCATTTTATGGGTTAGTGGATTCCAAAGCTTATAACTTTTTACATTCTCACCATAACCAACAAAGATGCATTTCTATGCTTTTGGATCCAACTTAGAATGCTTCTCTTGAGGTACATGAACAAAATCCTCACAACCAAAGACCCTTAAATGTGAAATAGAATGATTTCTACCTATCCACACTTCACAAGGAGTTTTATCAACAATAGTTGAACAAGGAGATCTATTAACCAAATAACATGCAGTACTTACAACTTTTGCGCAAAACCATCTATCAAGCTTAGCACCACTCAAAATGCTCCTAGATCTTTCCATTAAGGTTCAGTTCATTATTTCTGCTACCCCATTTTGTTGAGGTGTATAAGGTGTAGTCTTTTGTCAAACAATACCTGCATGCTTGTAGAACTCATCAAATTCCCTAGAACAATATTCACCCCCATTGTCAGATCTCAACACCCTTATCTTATAATCTATTTTCTTCTCAACTAAGGCTTTAAATTCCTTAAACTTAGTGAAAACTTCACATTTTGCATGCATAAAATAAATCTAGGTGTATCTTGACACATCATCAATGAACATAACATAATAATGAGATTTTCCAAAAGAGTCAACATCCACTGGTCCAAACACATCTAAATGAATGATCTCTAATAATATATTAGCTTTATTATTCCCATTAAGAAGTCATGATCTATTATGTTTACCAAACACACAATGCTCAAAAAAATCATTTTTACCAACAAAATAATAAAAAATACAGTCAACCAACTTTTTATTCAAAATGGTCTTAAGACCTTTTTCACTTATGTGACCAAATCTATGGTGCCACAACATACATGCGTTTTTAGTGCCAATTACATTGGAAAAATTACAAAAAGTGGAGGAGTTAAACCTAAATAAAGTCCCTATCTGAGATCCATTAGCAATCACCAAACTCCCTCTTACCAATCTGCAACCAGACTTGTCAAATATCACATGCATTCTAGAATCATTCAATTTGGCTACTGAAATTAAATTTCTTGCAAGTTCTAGAATATTCAAAACATGATGAAGAGTTTTAACCCTTCCATCACTGAAACACAACTTTACCTTTCCCTTACCCACAATATTCTTCGTGCTATTATAACCAAGGTAAACTTCTCCCCCATCATAAGTTGAATATGAAGTAAAATGATCCTTGTGAGGATTCATATGCTAGGAGCAACCTGAATCAATAAGTCAAGAATCATCACTAATAGTGCTACCTAAAATAAACAAAGCATCAAAGTCACCATCTTCTGAGGACTTTTCCGTGGAAGCATATAAACTCTTTTTCTTGTTTCTACACTCTTTCATATGTCCTCTCTTACCAAAATTCCAACACTTTACTTTGATCTTCCCATGGGTTTTAGAACATCCTTTAGACTTGGCTCTCTTCTTGTCCCCTTTAGGCCCTCCTCTTTCTTTGGACCTTTTTCACAAATGCAAGGCATCTTGAGAGCCCGCATTCATGGAATTTCTCTTCATCTCTTCTGAAAGAAGTATAGAAATGAGACTATCCATATTTGGTTATGTACCACCACCACTTATAGTAATAATTGGATTTTCCCAAGATTAAGGTAAAGAACAAAGCATCAAAATACATTTATCTTCCTCTTTTATCTTAACATTTACCTATGCAAGTTGACTTATAATCATATTAAAAGCATTTAAATGTTCTGCAATAGAATCACCATCCTTCATTTTCAAAGAATACAAACATCTTTTGAGATACAACTCATTAGTTAAACTTTTAGTTTGGTAAATATCACCTATCATCTTCCACAAATTGCGTGTGGTAGATTCTTTTGAATCATTCAAGAGGACAGAATTTGCAAGACACTGCCAAATGGTTCCTCATGCCTTGTCCATTTTATTTTGATCTTCATTAGATGTTGATTTTGGTTTCTTTTCATTTGAAAGCCAACCACTGATCTCTCTCTTCAAGGAGACCCTCCATCTTCAACTTCCACATATCATAGCTAGTTCCTGTATTAACATGAATTTGCACCCCTAGTGCAAATCCCCTTTTGTCCCTTTAACACCTTAGAAAATCAAAAGCAGAGGTTTAATTCCACTTAAGCCTGTTGCTTGCAGTCCACTTGGTGTCGTGTTTGTGTGTCGGTGGGGGCGTTAATGTCGGAGATGCTTGTGTGGCGTGGAGATGACTGTGTGGCACGTAGACGTCCGCATCAGACACTTACGTCCTTGGAAGATTCCTGTGGCTGAGACAGTAAAGGCATTACATTTTTGATTGGAAGTCGAAGAGTAACGTTCCTCTTTGGTTGGCCGACCCGAATATGGCCATTTTTCACCTTCTCCTTCATATTCTTGACCATTCCATCTATTCTCAAGTTTTTGCAAGTTTTTCTAGACCGTTTGAGCACTCTTTGAGCATTCACTTCCAAGATTTTTAGCAGCATCCTTCACTCCATTGCAGCAACTCAATAATCCATCACTCCAACAAGGTGAGTACAAGACATACACCATGGCAACAAAGGCTTGAGTCCCTCTCGTACGCTCCTCCACAAGCCTTGAGCGCTTTGGATGGAGGCGGTAAGCTCCTCTCTTCTCTCCTTTTGCTTTTGATTGGGTAAGCACTTACTGTTTTGTAGTGTTTCTTGCATACATAGCTTGTAGTTCTTTTCCTTTATCATTATTTCTATCATTCCATACTTGGTTGTCCGTGGAGCTGGAAACACCAAGACAGGGGTCTGACTGAGGCAGGCCCCTATACAACCCCAACAACTTCTCCCTTCCTTGTGTGCAGGTGAAGAGAGCTCAGAGCAAGTTGGGGAGGAGATCTTTCTAAGGAGTCATCTTCATCACCTTGGTGGTAATACATTTCATTTATCGCATTCGTATTTTTGTTTCATTCATCTTAATCTCATTCTATCATTTTAAACACCTCTAGACTAGGTTGGTAGTCTCCATTCCTAAATTAGAATCTTGTCTTTTCGGTTCTCTAGCCATATGGATGCTAGCACACCGCGCTGTCATCCTAGAACCGCGCTTTTGTCCTCAGACAAAGAGCTGCCTGAGATACAAATCTGATTCTAAAGGCTAACTCATTTGGTCCCCTTCCCACTTTCAGGATTGCAGGGTGATCGAAGGACACATAGTCCTCATCATTCTCATCCTCTTCATCCTAACTACCCTTTCAGCTGAGGTGGGTTAGGGCAGCCTTTGCACTCTTGGCCTTTCGTGACCTGGGGCCTTGCAGTGGGTGGTCCCCCTCTCACATTTTTGGTGAACCCGATGTCAACCATTTTGGTTATGTTGTGCAATACTGAAAGTCCCTTTCTCCGTATCCTAGGAGTGTTTTAGGTGTGAGTGTTGTGAGGCTTCTGCCTTGCAACCCAACCTACGACCCCTAGTAGGTGTAGTTGAAAGGATCCAATGGTGTTGTGTGATGCAACCTTAATTGGGTCACTATCCTATCTTGTGAACCTTAGAAGGCTCCGTAGAGATACTATTAGTGTGTGCGATGGCCTCTTTCTTAAACCAACCCATCCCCTCTGCGTAGACTATGAATAATGGTACTAGCAAAACCTTCATTTCATAGGACCTGCCAATGGGTTTTAATAGAGATCCGTCTCCTCTTTACATTCCTGTGAGAATAAATGGGAACACTGTAGCAGGTGTCCTCGTTGATCCGACAATGCAAGTGAATATCATAACTGAGGAGATCATGTTGATTAACTTCTTGCATAAGGATGGGTATGATGCACCTGAAAGTACCATCCGCACACGCAATGACCTTTTCGTACCTCCTATAGGGAGTATTGTCCTATCGGTCCTTGTTGGATCTAAGTCCATAAGCCTTAACTTTGACATCATCCTAGGGTCCGAACTCTTCAGAGTGAAGCTAGGTATCCCTTGGCTCGTATCTATGAACACAGTTCCCTTGGTCATACACAAGTGTCTAAAGTTTGTTCATGGAGGTTCGGTGCACATTTTCCATGACACCAGGTATAGACCACCATTTGCAAGTGGCAGCTACACCTTAGATTACTTTTGGCCTGCGTCCCTTGGTCCTCTCCCGCCTAGGAAGGACCTCCTACACCGCAAGTATCAAAACTATAAGAAGGGGCGCGCTAGGCCGAGAGTGAGATACCCTCCCTCGCCTTATGTTGTTTCCAATAGAGCATGTCTGAAATTCGACAATGATGCTGCCAAGGTGCGTAGAAGGGAAGAAGAGAAGCGGTCCCAAGATCCTCCTTCTTCCTCTTCAACTATTCAGCTAGATGCTTCCTCTCGTCCTGATGTGGTACCGTCTGCTTTTGTCTCACGTTTGCGAGAGAATCCCATGGTGCCCACTTGGCGAAAGGCCAAGCGTCTTGCTTTTGAGCTTTCTGTCCTACCAACAGAACCTAGGCCCATTCAGTACAGTACACATAAAGTCCTCTATGGAGAGTCCTCTCTGTCTTGACCTTCGCAGCCTCCTACTATCCCTATCCCTAAGATAGTGAATGGGAAGAGGCCCACCGTCGAGGCGTTAGAGATGACTCCTTTCGCCGTTTTTGAACCTACCTCTTACGCTCCCATTCGTGAGTCTTCCCTTCCACTGGAAACACTCGTGGAGGAAACTCCCATGGCTGAGCAAGATCCTTTCGTCCCTTCAATAGTTCTGGCTTCTGGTTTGAAGAGCCATAGAAACCACCTTGCATGCGAGCATAAGCGTCGACGAAAGGCTCTCCTAGCCAAGCAAGCCTCCTTATAGATGAAGGAGGAGGAGAAGGCCGCACCTCCTGCGTTGTCTTCTTCTCTCCCCCCTTCTGTCCGTATTCAACCTAGTTTCGTACCTCTTTTGACTCCCATAGTGAGTGCACTTTCACTTGGAAGGGTGCAAGTGTTTATTGCTCCTTCTGCAGAGCCACCCCTACTGACTTCCATTCCAGATGTCCCACCTTTCCCAAAGCCCATGGACATAGTGAACACCTCAGTTGTGTCCATTGTGGTTCTTTCCTCTTCTCCCTCGATCCTTGCTTCGTCTGTGGGGATTTCACCTCCCTTAATGAAGAAAAAGGTAGGGTGTGGTCCCTCCAGCAATGGAGGATGCAAGAAGGGCCCACCTTCCCCGAAAGGAGGCCCCAAATTGACTTGTTTTGTCTTAGTCACAGAACCAATCCCGACCTCCCTCGAGTTTGTCACTACTCTAGAGTCACTCGGTGAGCCTAACAGTGAACCTCGAGTGCAAAGTCCTCCATCTATTGAGGTAAAACATGGCACTCCTATTAAGTGCATGTTTAACTCATTGGACGAAGTTCCGACCCTATCAGCAATCTTCACTAGGTCATTGACCCTGGACCCACAAGAGCTAAGCGATAAAGACCTTACAGGTCCCTCTACCTTAGCCCTTGTTGCGGGAGGATCAGAAGCTCCTCCTCTTAATATTACACTATTGCAAGCTCATCATCCTTCCTACGATGATCTAGAGTGGGAAGCTGACGACCTCTTGGTTGACCAGTGTTAGGGGGAGACCCTCTTCTTGATCTTTAGATTAGATATGTGTGTGTGTCGTGACATGTGTTCACCCATGATCATGCTCTATGTGCCCGAATGACCCTCATCACCCTTGTCATTGTGTGGATATAGGCATGGTGTTTGTGTTGTACACCTTCCTCTGTGCGTATCTACATTCTTCCATGTTTGTGATGGACTTTTGATAAATTGGGGATGATGCAAAGCGTTGGGAGCATTTAGGCCTCCTTCCATGTTGACCCAATTTTTATTTTACTTTGTCTTCTTGTGCATTCCTCACATGGCCTGATATAGTAGGGGGTTGATGACAATTCATTTATATACTATTATTATACTTATACATATATTTATGAAGCAATTTTGACCCCAAAATATCAGGCTACCCCTGTGCCCTTTGTGTGGGTTCCCTTTTTCTTTTTACTTGCTCTTTATCTTACTCTCTTGTTTGCTTGAGTTGTCCCTCCCATGTGTGACAACGTTACTTCTACATTTCATGATCTTTAAAAAATTCATTCATTGCCAAACAAATATTTTTTCGAAGACCCTTCACACACTTCCTTATTAGAATTATATTCTCAACTTGAAACCCTAGCAGAACGTGTTTCCTTCGTCATGGGATTGTAAAGAAAGGACATGGGAATCCTCCTCCGAAGTGGGAATGGTCTTATTCTTCCCCTCATGCAAGCATATATCCTTCCTTTCGAATTCCTTGATGAAGTGAGCATCTTTCAAAAGGATTCCTTGATGACAAATCGATTCAAGAAGGAAGACATTAGCTTTCAAACAATGAGTCCCGTGAGTGGACCCCTCTTTTTGACATTGGGTTCCTAAGAGACCCCTTCGAAAATATTCAAAAATTTCTATGGCATCTAGCTGGAGGGGCAACCAAACTATACCGATCTTACATATCCACGTCTGGTCTGAGGGTAGCTCGACTAGACCGGTTTCACATTTTTGTGTCTAGTCTAGGGGTAGCCCGACTAGACTTTACCGTTCAATCAACGCATCCCTTGAGTGGACCCTCCTTCCTTTTGAAGGGTTCCCAAGGGACCCCTTTGAAATTCTTACAACTTAGTGATGGTCTACGTGATTGTTTGTTCACTGGCCTGCATGGCCGCTTCCTGAGGTGTTCTATTTGTGGGTAAACATGTCGCGACCTCCAACTCTGCGGAGTCCCTTCTACTCGATCTCCCTCATGTGAGATTTCTTGGGGGATACCTTCCTTGCAGGTTTATGGGTCTCTAAGGTGTTGTTCTTGGTTTCCTTCATGTGAGAGTTCTTGAAGGATAACCCCCCTTGCAGGACCATGAACCTGTAAGGTACTTTCGTGCTTCAACTTTGTGGGTCCGCGGAACTATGAAGTCCTCTCCTGCACTTTCAAGTTCGCCAGACCATGCTCTGCTTCCTCGTCAGTTTAGGTATACATCTCTTACTCTGCTACTTCCTTACTACTCTACTTTACTGAAGCACTCATCAATACTCTTGCTCGCTAAAGTGGGGGCAAAATGTATTAACGCGAATTTGCACCCCTAGTGCAAATCCCCTTTTTTCCCTTTGACACCTTAGAAAATCAAAGCGACTCAGTTTAATTCCACTTAAGCCCGCTGGTTGCAGTCCACTTGGCACCTTGTTTGTGTGTCGGTGGGGGCGTTTCTATTGAAGACGCTCGCATGACACGAAGACGACTGTGTGGCGCGTAGATGTCCGCGCAACGTGCTTACGTCCCTAGCAGATTCTTGCAACTGAGACTGCATAAGCATTACATTTCCAATTGGAAGTCGAAGAGTAATGCCCCTCTTCGGCTGGCCGACCCGAATATGGCCATTTTTCACCTTCTCCTTCATATTCTTGACCATTCCATCCATTCTCAAGTTTTTCTAAACCGTTTGAACACTCTTTGAGCATTCACTTCCAAGCTTTGTAGCAGCATCCTTCACTCCATTTCTGCAACTCAATACTCCATCACTCTGACAAGGCGAGTACAAGACATACACCGTGGCAATAGAGGCTTGAGTCCCTCTTGTTCGCTCCTCCACAAGCCTTGAGTGCTTTGGACGGAGGCGGTAAGCTCCTCCCTTCTCTCCTTTTTATTTTGATTGGGTAAGCACTTACTGTTTTATAGTGTTTCTTGCATATGTAGCTTGTAGTTCTTTTCCTTTATAATTATTTCTATCATTCCATACTTGGCTATTTGTGGAGGTGGAAACACCAAGACAGGGGTTTGACTGAGACAAGCCCCTATATAGCCCCAACAACTTCTCCCTTCCTTGTGTGTAGGTGAAGAGAGCTCAGAGCAAGCTGGCGAGGAGAGAATTCTACGGATTCATCCTCAGATTCATCCTCATCACCTTGGTGGTAATACATTTCTTTTATCATATTTGTATTTGTGTTTCATTCATCTTAATCTCATTCTATCGTTTTAAACACCTCTAGACTAGGTTTGTAGTCTCCCTTCCTGAATTAGAATCTTGTATTTTTGGTTCTCTGGTCGTACAGACGTCAGCGCACCTGTGAGATGCTAGCGCATCGTGTTGTCATCCTGGAACCACACTTCTGTCCTCAAACAAATAGTTGCTTGAGATGCAAATCTGATTCTAAAGGTTGACTCATCTAGTCCCCTTCCCACTTTTGGGATTACAGGGTGATCAAATGACACATAGTCCTCATCATTCTCATCCTCTTCATCCTAACTACCCTTTCAGCTGAGGTGGGTTAGGGCAGCCTTTCCGCTCTTGGCCTTTTGTGACTTGGGACCTTGCAGTGGGTGGTCCCCCTCTCTCACAGTTCCATTGAATTTCTCAATATCCAAATGAGAGGTAGAAGCCATGGTTTACGAGCTTCTTCACAAATTTGCAAAACCCACAATGTACAAGCTTCCACTACAACAAAAAAACCTTCAACACTCAAAAGAAATGCATCCCTCTCTTAACAAAACCGTGTGCTCTAATACCAAATGTTGGAAAATAAAGGTATAACTTGCAACAATATGAACTTATTGAAGTGATTGCATATCTAAAAGTATGTTTACAAGATTACCATAAAATGATTAAGTGATCGAGAATTACAACAATGAAAGAAAAATCTGCAATACCACAAGTCATCAACACAAGTGACACAAGATATGCATGGAGAAACCCTTGTAGAAAAAAACTCCACACCCAAAGAGATCCAATGTTTGTATTAATCTTCAAGGAAGTACATCAATACAACAATCCTTTCTACAATCTTGCAACACTTCATCATCCTGACAACCTACAAAGAACTCATACAAAACCACCATCTCAAGGCTCTAATATATAGAAATTTGTGGGAGAGAATACCACAAATGGTATCCAAAAATAACAAGCAAAACCACTTGGAAAAACCCACGCCCCCCTTAGCGGACAACCCATAAATATGGAATAAATATTGAATAATCACATGGCCTTCACATGGGCGCCTAACCCATGACCAATAGGAATTAGTCAAACCTAAGTGATCCATAACTCTCTGATGGTTTTGATAGCTTGATGCAAACTTGGGTGCCCAACCATGCAAGAGAATGTAAAACATGCAGATAACATGCAAGGGCATGCACACTCAAGTGGTCCCAACCCAAAAAGTTGGATGCCCAAGAGGAATATGCCTCCAAGATTCTTTGTAACTGCCACTGTGATGGGTCCACCTCTCTGAATACAATTACAATTTGTCATAAGAAAATAATTAATAAATATTGTATCCCTCATTTCCTCTAGAACACTTTTCAAAGAACATGGAGACACATAAATCAACTTAGTATAACAATTTTAATGTCACCTATCCTAATAGATACCATGTTAGAATTATTAATAAACATAAGACGTGAGATCAAACAATGAACAAAACACCTTCCACACAAGAGGTCTACAAAACAAAGATTTTCTATTCCTCAACAAGAAAATACTTACAAAATATCTAGATTATCAAAGGGCATGATAATACAATGAGGGTTGAGTGCTATATAGGAGCAGCCCTAAATGATAACGAGGTTAGATCATGACAAGTGTCAACATCACATGCGATGAGACAAAATGATCTAATAATAGCTCACTTAAGTTAACATAAAAAAGCACTTTAGTTAACAAAATAAAGCACTTAGTTAACTTAATAAAGCACTCCTAAGTTTAGTTTAAGTGCATGAAATGAATTAGACTAATAATTAATTAATATTATCTAATGCATGATTACTCTAACACTCTCTTGCACTTCATGCTCTAGAAAACATAGGTGGTGACCCATTATAAGACATTGAATTTACATAATTTACTTAAATAATTACTCTTAATGTGGAAATGATATGACTCTAAAGAAGCAATAGTTTATTGGTTTGCATGAGAGAAGCTTCAAAAAGAAAATCCCACATTGTTCTACAAACAAACATCATGATGGTTTTGCATATACAAAAAAGCAACTTAAATGATGTAAATGCATCGAAACCATACTAAATAATTGTACATGCTTACCAATGCAATCCTCATCATGAAACCAATTTTTTTAAATTAAATAATGAAATTCATATCTTGTTTTAATTCCTCCATGAATTTTTTTATTAAGTGAGTAGTTGTGTCTTCATTGTAACATACATAATCTCACCCAATCTATCAAACATATATGTTTTGGCATCCTTATTACTAGCATACCTAGATTATAAAACATAATATCAAACTATATAGTTGAAACATGTGATGCTTCACATATTTTAATTATAGATTTAATTACATGTACTTTTTTTTAACCATGTCTTGCATACGTTCCAAATACATAAAAGTTCCTAAAAATCAAAGGATAATCTACATGTTACATAATAAAAGTTGATAAGAAATGTTCCAGCCAAATTAAATATCAAATTAAAATCATTTTATGATGTAAATTATGAAAGATCTTATAAACTAAATATTAAGAAATTATAATGAGTTAACTTTATTTGACTTTAATTTAAATAAGAACAAATACTCAATATATGGTTTGCATTCATTCAACAACCTCAATAAAAAAGTGCTCCTTGGATCAGTAGAAAGGTCACAATTAGAATCACAATGGCTCCACTCATTGTATCTAATAATTGCAACATTTGGTTTACCATACATGACCCTAGGCTGAAAGTGGGTTTAACAACCCCTTTTTTATAAACCTTCATCTCTTTTTCATGTTTTTAGGTTTATTTATATTTTTCTTAGGGCCAAAAGTGTACTAATAACTATTTATTAATGTATAAAAAATATAAATTAATTGATATACAAAAACAAAACAAAAAAACAAAAAAGAGTGGCATGCTTATTGATTATATTAACTATAGGCAAACCTTGATTACATCTAGGTAGTGTGGTTGGTGTAGTTCATAGAATTGTTCTCTTTATGTAATTTACATATAAACATATTCTCTATACTATCCAATAAACCTTCTCCTTTCACAAAGTTATGGAGTCTTTCAAGAGGGACTGAAACACATAAATCTATCTCACCATTATCATCTTCAATAAGTGTCCATTCAAGGTCCTCACCGAGAAATAATTTTATTGCTTGAAAATTTCTTGCATATCTAGTTTGATCAGTAGCTCTCATTTATTCTTTATGTCATTCCGAATAAAATTAAGATGGTTAGTAGTCCTGTATCTTGATAAAAAAAAAAACTATCTTGATTTTTCTTATCACTCCATGATATGGTTATCTTTCATTTTTATATAAATATAATTTGTTATCAACATAATCATTACACCTTTTTAAAAATGCAAGTACTAGTAAATAGATTCAATTAATTGACTTTCGACCCACTTTACCTTGGTGTTCACACTTTCCTTTGAGTTTCAAAATAATATAAGAATGATTTGAATGACTTGTTGTAGGAGTATATCAAAAATTGGGATCAAGTGATGTTTTCATATAATCCATCTTAATACATACAATATGATGGAATAACACATTGTTAAGTATATCAAACATTGGAATCAATTCATGTTTTCATAGAAAGGAATAAATGTATTAGAAGTAAAATACAAAAATTCCTTATAGCATTATATTTTGTAGATGTATATAAATTTATCCAATTGACACCTCTAGTAATGAATGTTAAGGTTATCTTCCCCCATCTATAAAGTAACAGTCTTTGCTTATTAACTATTTTTTGGATATTATGGTATACCTCTTTATCAAACACTGTAATATATTTGTATCAATATCTACACCACCTCATACATGTTAGGATATTATATTGCTTATATTTAATAGAATTAAATTAAAAAATATTTAATATAATTCAAACATATGATAATGAAGTGAGAATCTACACTATGGAAGAAATTATAAAATACATTCATTCTACATTTCACTACCTTCGATCTTGGAGATGCTCACTTGCCAACTAATTCAAATACTTTATATTATATTTTTGGTGACTTTCTTGGAAAATATAGATATGTGTGGGATAAATAGAATGTCCAAGGGAATATCAAAGCTTATGTATTTATAGTTAATCATATCAAATTTTGACAACTAAAATTTGACAACTATAAACTATCTATCGAAGAGAGCGAGTTCTTCAAGATGAAACATTTTGTTTATTCGATCAACCTCCACGAAGTGTACATAATTATTTATCATGAGGATGAATTGAAAACATAGAAATTGGATGTATATGAAAATGCCCTATAGCATATTTATAGATTTGTATAAATATTGGGTTTGTTGTGGTTCTAGCAAAGGTGTATATCAATAAGATATATAAACTAAGGTGAGAAGAATATGCTTACATCCAGCCTGTGCTAGTATGGAGATCTAGAACATTAATTTTCCTATCATTCTTATAGTAAACCTCATAAAATAAAAGATACGATTTTTAGTTTTGTTGTGTGCTACATTTTTCAAATGATTTGAGCTTTAATTTTATTTTTTTTAAATTATTTGATTTTAAAAGTTGATGGTTTGAAAAATAGTTCTTTCTTGATATAAATTTAGAAAAATATAGCCAAATATATATATACTAGCAATCGCACCTTGGTGTGCAATGAGTACGCTGAAGATGTGTAGAAGGTAAATTAGGGAAAAATTTGGTCTATTTTTTGCATACATTTGTGTAGTATACATGAGGTCAATTGGTAGTCCATTTAGAAAATGATGTTTGTGCAACAAAGGTATCAAATTTCAATGGAAAAGTGACTTCAAATCAAATATGCATCCACTTACAAGTATCTACACACAACTAAAATAAAACCTCTAAATCGAGAAGAAAATTAAGCTCCATTAACAATAGGCTCATGTTATGCTTCAACTAGGGAGAGAGGGATGGAAAGAGGGAGAGATATGGGGGAAGAGCAAGAGAGAGAGACAAAGGGGTACAAGGAGATAGTGATAAATATGGAAATGAAAATGGAAATGGAGATGGAGATGGAGGAGAGGGATATGGAGAGGAGAGGGAGATAAATAGAGAGAGAGGATAGAGGGATAGATATGGATGTCATAAATATATAGAGAGGGAGAGAATGAGAGAAGGGGAGATATAAAGACAAAGATATAGGGAGTGATATATAAGAGGTAGAGAGACATAGAGAGATAATACGATAGAGATAGAGGGAGTGATGATAGAAGAAATATGGAGAGGTAGAGATAGGGAGGGAGAAACAAGGAGTGTGTATGTGTATGCATAAGAGAGAGAGAGAGAGAGATAGAGAGGGTGATAGTTATGTATAAATATATAGAGAGGGAGGGAGAGGAAGGAGAAACATAGAGGAGATAGGAGAGAGAAGTATAAATATATAAAAAGAGGGAGTGATACGGAGAGAGGAGGAGAGAGGGAGAGATAGAGATAGAAAGAGGGAGAGATAGGGATAGAAAGGAGAGATGGAGAGATAGATACAACTTGAGAAAGATAGAGGGCGTGAGATATAGAGATTCAAAGACATAGAAAGAGAGATAAATATATAGAGGGAGAGATAGAAGGAGAGACAAAGAGGGAGAGGGATCAATAGAGACAAAAGGAGGGAGTCAATGAAAGAGGGGGAGTTGGAGAGATTAAGATAAAGATATAGGAAGTGATATATAGAGAGAGGTAGAGAGGGATAAAGAGAGAGAGTAGGAGATATGGAGGGAGAGATTGAGTGAATAAGTGAGAGAGATAGAGATAATGAGATATAAAGAGTGAGGGAGAGGGGGAGATGAGAAGATAGAGATAGAGGGGGGAAGAATGAGAGATAAAGGAGGTCATAGAGATAAGTAATAGAGATAGAGAGGGAGAGAGATAGAAGTGGGGAGAGGAAAATATAGGGAGGGAAAAATAGGGAGTGTGTGTGAGAGAGAGTGAAAGAAATATATAGAGATAAATATAGGGAGGGAGAAATAGGGAGTGTGTGTGTGTGTGAGTGAAAGATTGATATAGAGATAGAGAGGGATATATATATAGGGGAGGGAGAGAGAGAGAGATGGAGAGAAATAGAGGATAGAGAAGTAGAGAGATATAGAAAGAGAGAGTGATAGGGAGAGAGAGAGAGGGAGGGAGAGATAGAGATATATATACATTAGGAAAGGGCTCTAGGAAAATTCAATGAACCTACAATTCATTGTCGAAAAATTCACCGCCAACAATTCATCGTGGAAAAATTCATCATCATGACAAATTCACCTCAAGGAAAATTCACCACCAGCAATTCATCGCCATGGAAAATTAATCACGTTAACATTTTTTAATATATATTTCCAAAACTTTGATTTTTTTTTTTGTAAAATATTAATTTGATTTATGATAATAAAAATGCAGTGAAAATTATTCTTTTGCAAAAAAAATTCAAATTTTTGGAAATATATATTAAAAAATGTTAATGCGATTAATTTTTTTGTGGCAATGAATTGCTAGTGGTGAATTTTCCTTAAGGTGAATTTTTCATGGCGATGAATTTTCCCATAGTGAATTGTTGGCGATGAATTGTTTGCAGTGAATTTTCCTGATGCCTTAGGAAAGATATAGGGGAAAGAGAGAGAGAGAAAGAGAGAGAGAGAGATGCAGGGAGAGGTAAGGAGATAGAGATAGGGGGAGAGAAAGAAAGAAGATAGAGACGGAGATGGAGATGGATATGGAGAGAGAGGGAGAGAAAAATATAGATATAAAGAGGAGGAGACATAGAGGGAGATCTATAGAGGGATAGAAAGATATAGGAAGTCATATAGAGAGAGAGGTAGAGAGAGGGAGATATATAGAGAGAGAGAGGTACAAATGTGGAAATATATAGAGAGATACAAGGAGATAAAGAGAGATATCTTTATATCTCTATTTTCCTCTCTATCTTTATGTTTCTCATTATCTCTTTGTAATGCCCCGCCACGCAACCCTAGAGGAAGTTGCAAATAACTACTTAAACAGACAATTTTTTTTTTGTGTAAGTACAATTAATAAGCAAGTTTACTAACTAAAGCCAACACCTCTAAGGTTACGAGACAGAGGTTATATAGAACCTCAACAAAAAACATGAATCTAAACCATGTCATTTAATTACTTAATGAATTAACACATACATTCGAAATTAAATAAACACCTCAAAGCATAAGAGAAAAATTTCAATTCCATTTATCCATAATTAAACAATATGGTTACAACTCTCATTCCCCGAATGAGGCAAGTCCAAAGAATAAGATTACAATTACAACTTTCCACCTCGATAACAAATGAGGGGTCATAAATCACAAGAACAACTAAAATGAAATAAGGAAAGAACTAAAACTGAATCCCACGAGCTCTCCAATAGGAAATATCGTCCACACGAACCTAAAGAAAGCCCAACGGATTAAGGTGCATGCCACCCAACCAAGTGGAACCCGAAGCCCACCCCCCATGCTAGGAGATAGTAATAAGGAATCCTAGCCAAGGCCATCTACCTCTAGACACATGCTAACACATAACTGTACCAAATTGACACAACCAATCATATGTACCACACAAGTACAACACAAGTACATCATAAATACAACTCTAACATGGTCACATTGCTTCCAGATATAAAGCAAACTGAGTATGTTAAGAGAACCATACACATAATACTCAAATACCAACTATAGTCACATCATGTATGTTAAGGAAACCATACCCATAATATCAAGAACCAACTGTTATCTTAGACAGAGTGTCATCACACAACTCGTCATGGGTTTTCCTCTGGGAATCTTCATAGGCTCCGGCCCCCACTAAGGGTTATCCTAGTGGCCTCAATCGAATCCTGACCCCCATACTCATTCATGCGGAATCAAATACCTTTCGTACAGATAAGATAGATGACCTTGCCATTTCAGGCCTTCCCACTCATCCCAAGTCTAAACAAGCACTTGTGTCTATGAGTGAGGCATAATTATCTTGATTAGTGAGAAGTACCACCAAATATTCTAAGTTTTGTTTTAGTTATCACTTGATTAAACCACCTCTGAAGGATATCCAGTTTACCTCTTTGGGCTCTGGCCCCTATGGAAGCCACTCTTCTATTTGACAACACACATACCATCCAATTACCCAGGGTACCAAAGTGCAAACAAACAAGATGACACGACCACTCCTTTCTCAGGAGGCGACATAAGATAAAACCCTCTCCAAACACTGGAGGTAACAAAAATAACAAAACCACTCCTTACAAGGAGGCACAAATCACATAATCCACTCCTTCCACAAGAGGCACGAAACATCCCCATTCGTGGAAACCAGGTAATAACAAAGACATACTTCATGCACTACCCAAGGGAATTAACAAACAGTTGACATCACCAAAACAACAACCCCCAACCTCTAGGGTCCTCTGGAAGACTTACAAATTAAAGACACTTAACCCATTTCCCCAAACATGAACACAGAGGAAATAATCACATAAAGCAATTGCGAGGAAATAACTAATTTTGGATATATTAAATCCATTTCCCTTAATAAAATTCAATTATTTATTGCACAATAAATTGATTCAATAACGTCTCTTTCAGACAAGGGATGGAATTTAAGCAAATAACTAGTCCATAATTGCTTGAAAATAATAATAAAATAAAACAGTTACTTTGTTAATTCAAAACATATCATTTTAAAATAATTATTTCCCTTTGCAAAATAAATCATCTTAAAGTCAATTAATCTCGCTATTTAAAACATATTACTTTTGAATTCAATATCTGTCCTTTCAAATATAATGTTCTAAAATAAATTCTTGAACTTGACTATTATGCAATAATCTAAAATTCCTCAAATACATTTAAATCATGAAATTAATCAACTCAACATTTTAAAATTTATAATCTCCACTATAGTATAATACTTTAAAATCTTCCCAATTACATTTAAATTATGCTATTATTTTACTCATCCATTTTAATATATATATATATTAAAATCATAATCTCAACTATACATATATCTAAATTAATATTCTAATATTATATACATATAATATAAAATAATAATAATATTTTAATATTATATATAAATAATATTGAATATTAAAATAAAGATATTTTATTTTTAATTTTTTGAAACAAACAGCTCCAATTCGTGCCTCAGGCCGCGCGCGAACCCTAAGGGTTGGGAATTTGTCTCGAGCCGCGTGCAATGCAAAGGGCAGAGGTTTGGGCGTCGATCACGGATTGCAGGCGGCGGCGGGTTGTTTGGCCGAGCGCAGGCGGTGGCAGGGCGGCTGGCAGTGCCGACCCTTGTGGTGGCCGACGGCTGTGCACAGTCGTCCCCACAGGGATGGCTTGGCTGTGCTTAGCACAGCCGACCACCACTGTGGTGGCGGTGGTGCCAAGCCACCGCAGGGCCGGTGGGGGCGGCTGGAGCAACTCCCCACAACGCCTCCCATGGGGCGGCTGTGGGTTGAGCCCCAACCCCCAACAATAACTTTTTTATTTTATTTTTTGATATAAATTTTTTTCTGAACCCTTTTTTTTTTTATAAAACTTCTTCCTACGGATTTCGAAATCCGCACCCTCTCATGGGAGCTTTTGAACAAAAAATTTCAACAGCATAAGATTAAAAAAACAATATATATTTATCTCAGAATATATATATATATATCTCAATATTTATATTTTCACAACTAAAGTTGTAAACAAAATTGAGAAAACCAAGTTGAAAAAGAAGCCAAGAACACCATTTCATTTCCTTTTCTTGAGAAAACCCAAATAAAGAAAAAAAAAGGTTGAGATTTGCTAAAACAATTCTACATGAGGTTTTCAACATAGATTAGGTTTTTTTGCATTTTTCAACATGATTTCCAATAACAACATATATAATTTAAAATCTCAAAAGCAACCTATTTCTAAAACATGAACTTGATTTCCTTGAGTTTGTGAGGGGATCCAGATGGTGCTCAGCTTCCAACTTCAGCTCCACAGATTTTCACAGCTTCAATCCAAAACCCACAAAAATTCCTCTTTCTCTCTATTTTTCAATTTTTCCATCCTCCCTCAAAAACTCCATGAAAATCCATAATAATAAAAAATATCCAAAAATATCTCATCCACCCCCCCATAAATTTTTGAAAACAGAAATATAAAATTTCCTTCAATTTCATTTTTGCATTTAAATTTTCAACAAAATGCAAATTAAAACATTTTTCCCATTTTTTCAATTTCAACAAAATATTCAATAATTTCCAAATGAATAGCTTAATTCAATTTAATCAATTCAATAAAATAAATCTAATCCAAGATTAAATTATTTTATTAATTAAATTAAATTAATTAATAACTTAAATAACATCTTCCAACATAATAAACAGATTAATCTAATCAACAACTTAAATACATAAAGCCATTTAATTACCCTTTTCAACTTGCAATTAAATAAAATTCAGGCAAATTAAACAATATTAAAACAACTGAACCAAACTACAACCCGACGACACACTATGACTAGGGTGATGACTTGACATGGAAAACCTAGCTACTATCTCCCAATCAAATACTGTTGGGCAATGGACACGCTCAAACCTGTGAAACCAGGTGGAGTCAATGTCCTATACCTGTCAACCTGCGAACAAAGAGTATATCCACATGCATATATATATCATAATTAAAACACACCGTGAAGAGGAAATCACGAAATCGCAGGGCGCTCACAAGCGAGTGATGCAATTTTGTCCCCTTCACCAATACAGTATTACTAACTGACGAATCTAACATCATTAATATAATCCAAAGCATAAAACATCATTAATCCAAATATTCACAATGCTAATCTAAAACATGCCATCAAAATAACATCTGAATACAATATCATCACATCTAAATACACATTCACATCGCTTTACAGATAGCGATTTAATAGCAGCCGAGTACCATGGACAAAGTACTAACAGAAAATAAGACATAACCAAACTGAACATTGTTCGATCAAAAGAGCAAAACGGAGGGGTGTTACACTCTTGATCTCTCTCTTCCTCTCTCTACCCTATTTCTATCTATATTTGTCTTCCCTTCTCTCTACCTCTATCTACCCTATTTCTATCTATATTTGTCTTCCCTTCTCTCTACCTCTATCTATGTTTCTCTATTTTCCTCTCTCTATCACTTTTCCTCTCCCTATCTCTCTCCCTTATTCTTTTTTGTCATCCCTATTTATCTCCCCCTTTCTCCCCCTTTCCCTCTTTATCTCTCTACCTCTATATATATTTTTTTGTCTCTTATTTCTCTTTATTTCTCTATCTCTCTATATCCCTCTCTATGTGACTATATCTATCTGTGTCTCTCCTCTTCTCTCTTTTCCTCTTGCTCTTTCTTTATCTCTCTTCTTATCTCTTTCTATTTCTCTCTCTCTTTATTCCTCTATATGTCTACCTCTATCTCCATAGATCTCTATCTCTATTTTTATCTCTATCTCTTTGTCTCTTTTTATCTCTCTTATCTCTTTCTCTTTTTATCTCCATATCTCTATCTCTTTTTTTATCTCTCTATTTCTCTTTATCTTTATCTCTATATCTCTATATCTATCTTTTGTCTCTCTTCTCTCTTGTTGTATCTCCCTCTCCCTCTCTCTATCCATCCATTTCTATTTTGTTTCCCTTTATCTAACTCTCTTTATCTCTCTCTTTGTCTATCTACATCTCTCCTCCTTTGTCTCATTTGCTCCCCCTCTCTTTCTCTATTTGCCTCTATATCGTATCTCCATCTCCCTCTCCCTTATCTCTTTCTCTCTTTATCTATTTTCCTCCTTAAGTGTGCAATGGGTACACTAAAGAGGTTATAAAGGTGAATTATCATATCCTTAATCAAATGACAAGCTATCCTAAGCATAAATCCCTAGGGACATGTGTTATCCTTGGATTGTTGGCATGAAATGACTAATAAAAAGTTATCTTCTCTCTTTCTCACACACTTTATAATTTTTAGTTTAGATTTAAAATTTGAAATTCAATTTATTATATAAATAAAAATAAAAATTTGAAATAGAATTATTATATAATAATTAAACTTTAATAAGACAAATAATTATAAATTAAATTAATTCTAATATTTTTTAATTATTATTTGTAAATTTATAAAAAAGACATAAATAATAAAAATAAATTTCAAACTTAAATATAAATAAAAAATAAAAATAAAATAAACTAAATGCAAAGTCAAAATATATCAAAATCCAAATATTAATAAATATAATAATTTTAAAAAATTAATAGTGAATAATAAAAAAATAAGTTAATAAACGATTAAATTTAAAAAAAAAAAACCAAAATTTTAATTTATTAGAATTGAGATATTAATAAAATATGTATCTAAAAACTAATTAATATATTACAAATAATAAAATAAAAACTCAATAACAAATAAAAAAGTTATTATAATATTATCAAATTAACCATAAATATAGTTAAATTATTAAATAAGTTAAAAATTTTAAAAATGAAAATGATACTTCAAATAAATATTAAAAATAAAAATAAACCATGTTAAAATTGTTAAAGTTAGAATTTTAACTTTTACATTAAAAATTACAAGTAACATCAAACTTAAAAAGTTAAAAACAAAATGAAATCTATTAAAAAAATAAAAAATCAATTCATAATTTTTAGTTTTTTTAATATTGAAAAACTAATTATATTTATTAAAAGCTTATTATATATATAAAATAATTTTAAAAATAAAATAAAAATAAATTTTAAATTTAAAAAAAATCGAACATATAATTTATTATTTATATATAATATTTATTATAAGAAATCTAAAAATCTAGGTTTGAAATTTTTTAAAGAAAAAAATGCATTCTTATCCTACCTTTCCCTACTTTAAAGCTAAGATTGGATAAGAGTGTAGTTTTTTCTTTAATTACATATTATATTTTCTAATATTTTAGAAAATTTGATGGTTGACATCATTTCAATCATTTGCATCCTTCTCCTTCAAAATTTGTTTTAATCATTCAAGTGAATTAATATTAATGTGACATTAATTTGTTTTATTCATTAAGATGAAATAATATTAATGGGAAAAGGCTATCTGCCCCCAAAAGCATCAGATGGAATGCCTCTGCATACCCAACAACCAACCATGTGCTACAAGTATTTGCCATCATATTTTTTTTGTTTTATGTGTCCAATATCCCAATTACTTCTTTTATTGATTTTATATTTATTTTTAAGATTCAAAATTAAATGTGTGTATAAATTTATTTATTTATTTTTATTTTTATTTTTTAATTTTTTATAGGTAAGCACTGTCAAGGGGGCAGCTCCCGTAGTACAATGTCCACAAAAAGATAAATGCATGCCCTTGCCACCAAGGGTGCAACCATACAACATAATTTCCCACCTAACCTACTCTTCTAATCAACTAGAACATGCGAGTCATAGCTCAAAATTTCCAACTTTCTTAGAGGTTTTTGAGGGCATTGTGTATATTTGTTTTGTTGTTGGGGACTTCTTCCTCTTCGCCTCCATCCAAGCCTGAATAGAAGAGGAATGCGGATTCATGCCCACACCTATGGGCGACCCAATATTGCAATCAATAGAGCTGGTCATAGGATAAGAAGGCGAGGAGATGGATTCCACCAAGGGTGGTGAAGAATTCGTTGTGCAACCAACCTTTGATTTTGAATTCTTCGCAATCGTCGAAGTGGGGGATAGGACATGAATTGTTTCTTGAGGAGTGGGGGTGAAAGGAGTTGCAGGTGTCCCGTGAGGGGAAACAACATAGTGGCAAGATTCAACCCCATCCCACCATGAGGGTTTGCAGTTCGGATCCGCTTTGGCATGCTCCCCAAAATGTCTTTTCCTACACTGAGCAGTACCATGATCTGTAGCAAAACAAATTCTGCATCTGAATGCAATCTTTTCATAATCTATTGGTTGGCTCCATCACCTCTTTCCAACTTTGGGCAGAATTTCTACTGGAAGACCATTTGAGACATCCATCTCAACACACAAGCGAGCGAAGGTAGAATTTTCATAATTGATTGTCTCTTTTGAGATGTAGTGATATTTCTCGAGTCCATTACCAATCGCCTTCAAGCAACTGATCTCCTAGAACTGTAAGGGAAGGTATGGAAGACAAACCCACAAAAAAGTTGTAGAAAAGGTCTCTGTGCGTGGATCAAGTGAGGGGAACTAGGGTTTTATACATAAAAAATTCCCTTGGAAGAACCATGGGCCTGTGTTAAGCACCATTTCATTTTCATCTTTAGATTCAAATTCTAAGATCAAAAACCCCTTTGCACATGGGTATATACCGATTTCCTTTTCGATGTAATCCTTCCAATTTGCAGCAATCCATGAGTGTAGATCACAAAGTTTGGGCCATACCTTCGTAAATCGACATATCAGAGCATGGTTCACCAAATATGCTTCTCTTTCACAGGTGAAATCGTCTAAACAGATCTCTAGAGGATCGGACGACTGACGAACAACAAAGGAGGACTCAAGGAAGCACCACTGTAGGGCATTTGAGGGTTGGAATTGTGCCTGGTAGGTGACATGCCAACAACCCACAGTCCAAGGTTATCGATCGTCCCATGGGGAGCACTGTGTGGGGAATGGGGGCGCGCAACAAGGGCATCCAAAATACTTTTCCTACACCCTACTGAGCTTCCATCGCTAGATTTTGTTATACCATTCACCACGGAGAGAGACAGACCCTTTGTGAATCCATTTCCGCTGTCAGCCAACCGCGGATCACCAATGCTCAATTGCAATGGAACTGCCACCTGAGAAGCAGGGACGCGGAAAGAACTACCTCTCCCATCCCTCGAACGCCCACGGATAGGTTGGAAGGTAGCTGAATCCATCGAAGGACGTGGTGAAACCGCATTTGCGTCCCCAACACCCTCTATGCCGAGTGCTGTCACAGAGGATCGCTCGTGGAGATCCGGATCGGAGGTCGTCGAGGTTGCAGAATCTTTCAGAGCAGAGGGCGCCATTCAGAGCAGAGTCGTAACTTAAATAATGTGTGTATAATTTTTATTTTAGATTTGGGGTTTTTTTTCTTTAAGTATATTATAGATTATGTAATATTATATATTGAATATATAATGTAATAAATATATATAATATTTTTTATATAAATATAATTATATTAATATGTATTGTAAAATTATATATTTATAAATTTAAGCTTTTCTCTAATATATTTATATCACATTTATTATAATATATTATATTAGAAAATATTATAGATTGATATAATAATATTATAAATTATATAATTATATAATATAATATATTTTAATATAATATTTATATATTATATATTATTAGAATATTATGTTTATTCTAGTAAATATATTATAGAATATGTAATATTTATGTCGAAGGCGCGTCCTTATATGAACTTTCCAAGTTCATTTTCTCCTTCAACAGTTGAAATGTAGGGAAACGACATGGTTGACACTGAAATCATTACCAACCGTTGATTAAACACTCGCTATCAGTTTCATCACACGATATTAAATCAGCCATTGGCACGAAACGTGGAGTCCTCGGCTATTAGAAGATCAAACGTAATCTTTTCCGACTCTAGCACTCGCTAATCTTCGTTCCCCACAATTTGCGTAGAGTTCCTTCGCTTAGTGTGCTCTCTAAAATAGAGGAAGCCTTTGATCCCCCATTTTGAGCTTGCTTAGTGAATTAACAAGTCTGTTAGGGTTTGGCCAACCTAGATGCGTACCAGAAGAGCAAATTATTTGTCATCTGACGAAGGGAGTTGCTTTCCTATGCGACAAAAGAGACGTTTGATGTCTCCTGAAGAGTTTTCCCGGTTCGTATCAAGATACTTGAAGGAGAATCCTTTTGATTCCCTTCTTGACGATCTCCTCATTTCAATAATGGTTTCTCTTGGCTCTTCTGCAACCTCACTGGCGGATTTTGTCAATGCAAAGCTCGTGTAAATAGTTCCTTTCCTTCCGCTCTTTTAAACCATTATAATTTGTTTCTATTTTTTCCCTTAAACATTTTTAAATAATGGATGAGTACATTGTTTTTGTGTGCACATATGCAAGAGGTTTTGTTTTGCGACATCAAATGAGAAGGTGCTTGCTCATGCTTCCATGGGGGCTCTAAATGTAAAGGCTTCAAAGTGGAACGATAAGTCCAAAACCATTTCTCACACCATATTTTCACTTCCATTTTGTTTTCTATCTCATTACACATCACAATAGGATACTCATATGCCAATCCACATTGTGGGTACTCATACCCAAAACCCACAAAATGGGAACCACACCCACTCTACTCCCCTTACATGGTGGGCCTTTTCCACACTGTGAAAAGGGTCTACTCCAACACCACACTTTCAAAAACAAAGTAATACAACTTTTATAACAAAATAAACCTCATATTTGCAACAATTTCTCACATAACTCACAATTTACACAAATTTCACAAGCAACACATAAATCAAAGAAAAACACTAATAAATAGTCAATTAACTAGCATTTCAAAACAATTTGTTCTGAGGGTTTAGCTCCTACCTTAAGAGTGCTTTCCAAACTGTTACACCCCAAATATGTAATTACTATTTACTATTATTATGTAGGGTAAAATGAATTAATTAATGTGCTTGCACTTTGTTATTGATGCATTATGACTGAATGTTATTTCATTTAAAAGTTATATGAGGAAATGCATATATGTGAAATGGATGGTTAGCTTTCTTGTCTTTTGTCTTTTTGGAATTAGATTTCAGAATGACTAAACTTTGCACTTCTGTAAGGTTCTTGTTCCCAGTTCCTACCTGACTTCTATCTCCGCTTGTCTGCTAATATAAAATGTAATTAATATATTATATATATTTAATATAATAATTAAGTATATATTAGCATAGAAAATAATTTAATTATTAATAATAATTTTATATAATACAAAAATAAAATATTATAGATTAAACGGCTGCATCCTTTCCCTTATAAAATATAATAATTAATTAGTTTTAAATATACAATAAATAATTTGGTTTTTAATATATAATGCTATATTATATAACAATATAATAGTTAGTACAATAATTAATACATAAATAATAAGTATAATATAATAATATAAAAATACATAAAATAATGACATTAATAATAATTATTTATATAATAATATAATAGTTAATACATAAAATTAAAAAATTAAAAAATAAATATAATAATATTATTCTATAATAATAATAAAAATAACCTACCAATTGATCTCATATACTACACAAATGTGTGCACAAAATAAACCAATTTTTCCTTAAGTGATCTTCCACACCTTTTCGGCGTACCCATTGCACACGGTGCCATAGCTAGTATATATTAAAAATATAGATGTAATAAATATATATAATATTTTTTATATAAATATAATTATATTAATATATAATTTTTATTTTAGATTTGGTTTTTTTTCTTTAAGTATAATATAATGTTTAAATATATTATAGATTATGTAATATTATATATTAAAAATATAATATAATATATTATATTAAAATATATAATATAATATATTAAAAAATATAATATAATATAATATATTAACAAATATAATATAATATATTATATTAAAATATATTAATATATATATATTGCTATAAAAACTCGGTTATAGGTCAAGGAACCAAATACTGCACAACCATACGGCCTCCAAACAACCTCTAGCGGTCACCAATGCAGACCAACTACAATGGAAAACAAAGACATATAAACAAGGGCACACACGACCACATAGGAGACACCTACGCACGTAGAGACTGGAAGAAGAAAAGGTAGAAGCAACCCAAACCTCACCACGTGTCAGGGGGGTGAGACTTGATGTCTTCTTGAAGCAGGCTAAAAATATCATAAGGAAAATTGGACCACCAGATAGATTCATTTACACCCTTCTTAGCATACAAATTGACACCATGGTTGGCAGCCCAATCAAAAACTTTGTTGCCAGAGCGTTTGACATGAGAAAAAAGCAACGCTTCAAAGGTTTCCTTGAGCTCTAAAGCAACATCCAACAAAAAACCCAGCTACCAGTTCTTGAGATCCCTACCTTGCATAGCATTGATCATGATCTTTGAATCGTCCTCCACCCACACCTTTTGCCAGCCTTTGCTGGCAACAAAGTATAGGCCTTTAACCAGTGCCCATACCTCAACCATATTGTTGGTATCCAAATCATAGTCCAGGATATAAAGCCCCATAGGTTGTCCACATGAATCCCGAAAGATTCCCCCGCTACCAGCCATGCCCGGATTTCCTTTAGTGGCACCGTCAAAGTTTAACTTGATCCATCCGATCTTCAGATCCAGCCAACACACCCTGAATATCTCCTTCCTCGCCACCTCACACCCACTACCCAACCATCTGAATCTAGGCCAGGAATTCTCCCAACCCACCTCCTTCGCAACCAAAACATGATGCTTAACATTCAACAATTTTCCAAGCTCATATAGGGTACTCTCAACCAAATCCCAGATCATTTCCACTCTCTTATTCTTCCCTTGGAAGATCGTCTTGTTACGTTCCAGACATAGATTCCAGACTATAATTGTCGACCCAACCTTCCAAATGAATTTCAAACTTGGGCTGATGATCTTAAGGAGCCAACTCTCCAATAGACATGGGATATTCTTTGGAGTAGCCCACACAAACCCCCATCGAAGCTGAAAAGCATACCATCATTGCCTAGCATAAGGACAATGAAAAACCAGATGATCATTAAAATTGCATTCCCCTTCACATAAGACACAAATAGAGGGGCCAACATGCCCCAATTTTTGAAGTCTATCCCATGTAAGTGCCCTACGGCGCCATGGAATCCACAAAAATACATTCGCTTTAGGCAGCCCAAAACCATTCCAAATCCTCCCAGCCACCACGAACAGGGAACCATTACCAAAAAGGGAGTTGTAGATGCTTTTGACGGTAACCTCCCCATTACCCTTGTGACCCTAGACCATCCTATCTTCCTTATTCATCCTTGGCAAGGGCCATCTATCCAATATGCGTTGCAAGGCATCGCATGCCTCCTTAAGCTCCTCCACAGGAGAGTGAAGAGTCTTCCACTGCCTAGCTCTATTGCTTGCATTCATGTAGTCACACACTCGGACCCCCATAGTAGCTTCAAAGTGACTGACCAACGGTCTCAAGTTAGGTTGCACCTTCAATGCTTCAGTCTCAATCCAAAAATCATGCCAAAAATGGATTTTCTGCCCATTCCCCAAGTGCCATTTAATTTTAGGAGAGATCATACTAGCACAAGACTTTAATAAATTCCAGACACAAGAACCGTCAGGGAGCTCAACGTTAAACAAAAGGTCTTTTTCATTCCCCAAATATTTGGCTTGAAGGATTCTACTCCAATTTCTATGCTCCTTTGAATAAATATGCCACATAAGCTTGGCCCCTAATGCTTTGTTCATGTGAATGCACCTTCATAGACCTAAGCCACCATGAGAATAAGGCCTATAGATCTCAGACCACTTGACTAAAGTGAATTTGGATGCATTCTTGCACCTGCGCCAAAGGAAGGAACGCATGATCTTCTCCAAGGACTTAGCAATTTTACTTGGGATTTGAAAAACTGACATAATGAAAATAGGAATTATTGCCAAATAAGCTTTCATGAGCAGGACACAACCAACAAAGGACAACCACCGCCCCTTCCATGACTCCATCATGCCTTGAATCCGGTCAACGACCGCCTTCCAATCAACAATCAAAGCTTTTTGGTCAATGAGAGCAACCCCCAGATATCTACTAGGGAGGCAATCCAAATCAAAACCAAGGATGTCCAGGATGTCCAATTTTCCCAGACAATTATCTTTTAGGAAGAAAATCCTTGACTTAGAGCAACTAACAATCTACCCAGCTACCTTCTCATAGAGGTATAGGACTCTTTTAATGCTCCTAGCCTCTCTACTTGTGGCCTCACCAAAGAGAAGGGTATCATCCACGAATCGAAGACCTGCAAGCCACAAAGACGATCACAACTAACTTCTTGCTTCAAGGCTTTGCCTAAAGCTTTCACAAGGATGAGAAAGAGAAAGGGTGAAATAGGTCGCCCTGCCACAACCCCCACAAAGCATCAAAGGATTGAGAGGCCACACCATTCACAAGGAATACAAAGGAAGTCGAAGAAACACAACCTTTTACCCAGTCACACCAACCCTTCTCAAACCCAAAATTCTCCATCACCTTTAACAAAAAAATCCATGACATCCTGTCATAAGCTCTATTCATATTGATTTTGATCACCATGCCATCCTTCCTTCTAGTTTTAATCGAATGAATTGTCTCATGAGCCATGATGATCTTGTCGAGAATCTGCCTTCCTTTTAGGAAACCACTATGTTCGTCTGAAATGATCTTATCTAGACAGAGCTTCAGACGTGTGGCCATAGTCTTAGAGACAATCTTGTAAAACATGTTGCATAAGGCTATCAGCCTAAAGTCATCAAAATAGTTAGGTGACTACTTCTTGGGGACCAAGGCAATGTACGTGAAATTTCAAGACTTCATCATAGTCTTTTTACTTCTGCACTCCTCAACAACCAGCCATACATCCTCCCCAACAATCTCCCAAAACCTCTGAAAAAATCAGCCTGGAACCCGTTAGGTCTAAGAGCCTTCCTAACGCCTAAGGAGAAGATAGCAATTTTGATTTCATCCAGGGTAAATGGAGCCACCAGACTAGAATTTTGTTCATGAGAAATCAGATTTGGAATGTTTTCTAGCAAAGCTTCTTGGGAAAGCAACATCATCCACAACAGGCTCCCCCAACAAAGACTGAAAAAAGGACCTCCCCTCCTCTCTAATGGCACCCACATATTCTAAAACAACACCCGTAGGGGTCTGAATGGAGCAAATCCGATTTTGTTGCCTCCTAATTTTGGTGGTGAGGTGAAAGAAGTTAGTGTTCTGGTCCCCCTCTCTAAGCCACTTGATACGTGACTTCTATTGTTGTATGATCCCATAATACTGGTTTACAATTTTTGGCCAAACTGGATATTGAACTAAATATTTTAAACTAAATCTTCATTTTCGGGCACCTATAGCGACTAAACTGTGGGGAATTTGAAGATGATGCAAACTAGTGATTTGTGACATTTTTTCTATAGATTCTAAATATATTTTTTTCAAAAAATTTGGAATAAGATGCACTTATTTTTCCATCTCCTACGAAAACTATTTTTTTCAATAAACACCATTTTTAAGGAGTGATGCTCACCGTATACAACATAATTTTTTTTCCATGAAGGATAAAATTCATTTTTTTTTCAAATTTAGATTTGTAACTATGATATCTAGTGCATGGAATTGGTTTCATAACATTTCATTGAATATTGTTTCCTTAATCAAGTTTTGAAATCAAACCAATTATAATTCAGACATAGGTGGACTGTATATAACATAACCTTTTCTGTATATATCGAAATTCATTTTATTTTTTTGATAAATTGCTAGTTTTCCACATGTGAAGAATATAGAGCTTGATTTGCAGTGAAAAATCTACGTTCACAAGTGTGTGTCGTAAAGTATGTCCTGCAATGTTAGTATAACACACCTTCATGGAATGTATTACTTAAAATGAAATCAAAATTAACATAAATGAAACTATAGCTTATCATTCTAACTCATCCCATGGTTTTTTAATCCCAAAGAATCCTGCAAATTATGCTCTCAGATCTTATTATTGCTACACAATAACCTGCAAAGATTGACAACTCAGGAAACGAGATGTTACAATGAATCTACATGCCTATGTTTTTGGGTTTTTCAATAACTTGATGCATAAAAGTTAAATGATTTTATGATGGAATGATGTTAAAATCTAAGTGTTGAAATGATAATGATGATGAAATGTAAATGTTAAATGGAAGATGGAAATAATTAAACTATCAAAATGAAAATGTCATTATAACACTAAAATGAGTTAAAAATGCAAACTAAACTAAAATGCTCTCCAATTCTCTCACAAATGCACTAAAATTCAGCAACATAAACTTGTCTAAATCTTCACCTCCTTTCAAATGTTGTAGCAAAAGGCTCTATTTATAAATTTTTCAAGTCTCAAGGTGATGTGGCAACAATGGACGATCAGGATTGTGATCCAGCGACATCAATGGTAGAGCATCAGGAGGTTAGAGGGAATCAGGGAGATGGTTCCCTTCCACAAGACAAATTGTCAAGTGTGAAAGGAATCACAGAGCAGGAGGAGCCATGTGTCTCAGTTTGTTCAAAATTGGTTCCAAATTTGTTGGAGATATTTCATATTTTCCAATTTATAAAAAATTATTTGTGAGACACATGATGAGGTGGCGGGTGAGTTGGAGGTGGTTAGAAGAAAGTTGTAGAAATGTATTTAATTCAATTTAATAGGAGAAGGTAGATTAGTAAAATGAAAAATAAATTTCTTTGTGCATTTTAACCATTTTTTAGAAAAATATTCTAAATTTGAATTTAAAAATTCAAATTTAAAAGGAAGAGGGAAGATCAATTAAATAACAAATTGATTAATTTGCTCTTTTAATTAATTTTAGAAAGAAGGTGAATTTTGAAAAAGAAAAAATATAATATAAACCATATAAATATTTAAAATATTAATCAAATAACTAGTATTTAATTAATGTCATGTTCAGACCTTTTTTTGCGTGCATACAACAAGAAATAAAAAATAAATATAATAATCAAATTAAATTTATAATTTTTGGAAAGTTTATAATAAGAACTACATACTTACAGAAAATAAATTTAAAATGAATTTATTTGATCCCCAAAAGGTAAATCAAAAGTGGTTTTTTATCAACATTTTGATAAGTGTAAAGGAGACTCCGTTATAAATATGGTTTAAAGCTAACAGGGTTCTATTCAAAAAAGTTTGATCTAAGGTGGTTTGATCAAATCCTCTTCAATTAAAATTTTTTAAATAAAACTTTTCAAAACTTAAATCATTATATTTTCTAAAAATATGTTATTTCAGCAAAAATCAGAATCTCCCAAAAAATGTAAACCACTATTGTGAGATAACCCTTCCATAAAATTTCTTCTATTCTGAACATCCTTTCCTTCTGTTCCAAGAGGTCCTTCTCTTTCTCCTTTAACTCCCAAGTGAATCCCAACTCAACGATTTCATTCTCAACCTCCTTAATCTCATCCACAATCCTTGATTTTTCTTGAAACGGGTTGCCTATCATATCCTTATTCCAAGATCTAACTTGTCGCCTTACTTCAGCCAACTTCTTCAAGAGTATGAACCGTTTATTCCCCTTGATCTCCTTACTCCACCAACCCCGGAGGGCATGAGAGAAATCAGAGTGTTCAAACCAAAAAGACTCCATCTTGAACGGGATCCCTTTCGGTTTAATGCTCTTATTGAATTCCATTGAGATCGGCCAGTTATTCGATCCACCAAACTCTAACACAGAAGAAGAAAATATTTCTAACTCTAGCAACTAGTTAGAGCAAACAAAAAATCTATCCAACCGACGCAAAATATTCTCATCATCCACTCTTCTGTCATGTAAACCTGCCAGAATTGGGCTTGACATCCACCAAAGCTAACGCAACACTAAAGTTCTGAAAGGCCTCTGATCCCCCATTTTCCAAGGCACGCCCCTCTTGCTTCTCTAACGGGCTTAACACAACATTAAATACCCCCCAACAAGCCATTCCTTGTCTGTGTGGCTTCTTCTTAATCCCCGTATATGATCCCAGGTCTCCACCATGCCAAGCTCAGAGCTAGGCCCATAAATATTGGTCGCTATGAAGCACAACCCAATCCTAAGATCCTTGAAACGCGGTGAAATACAAGAGTCATGCACATCAATGACCTTCCCCTCAAAGTTTAAAGCATTCCACAAGAATGCAATGCCTCCTGCCGCTCCGACCGCATCCACTGCAACACCATCACTGTTTCGCCACATTCTAGGTAATATTTCCTTAAACCTGCTGGCCCCCACTTTTGTTTCTTGAAGAAGGACCAAATCAGGGGCTTCAGACGCAATCAGTCGCTTAAGCAAGCAACACTTATCCGGGGAATTAAGACCCCGTATATTCCAGCTAATTATCTTCATCAACAACTTCCGCCAGGGAGGTGCTCGCCTCCTGATTTGACAAAATGCTTCAGGGTCGCCTGTGAACCGTTTTCTATATTCTCCAAAGCCTGCAACTTAGCTTTTGTTGCTTCCGACCTCCTACCTTTAGAATTCGAGCCCCGAACATCCACCACAGGCTGATTTTTTTGGCCCAGCTTCTTGACTCTCCTAGTGACCATATTCCAAGAGTTCTCTTTGTCTTTTGAATCTGTTTTGCATCTATCCTTGCCCACAGCAACAAGGGAGCCCTGCCCTGCCCCAAGCCTCTACCAGAACTTGGCCGCCCCACACCATCCGCATTACTTATTTCTTCCAACACAACTTCTTGTACCTCCCCTAACTTGGTTGCACACCCATCACCATTGACCTCCTGTGGCAACTCCGAACCAGCCACAACACCCCCAGCAAGCGCCGCCCTCACCGAGCCAGAGGAAGGGCAAGATAATCCATCAACAATATTAGCAGGAGGGGTCGGATAGCGGGCAATAGACCTATCGTCCTGCTTCCCACCCGTGGAGCTAGCTGCACATCGCTTAGCAACATGGTTGATGCCACCACACCTGAAACACCTTATCGGGAACCCTTCGTAGCCACCTCCACTGCCGCGTCCCCTAGGGCAGAATGTAATTTGATCGAGTGGCATAAGGGTTGGCTCAGATCCAACCTGACACAAATCCACGCGGGGGAGTCAACTCGACCACCTTTGGGAGCAAAAGAGTTGTGCACAAACTTGCCCAATGAGTCTCTAATCATCCGCAGAATGTCTTCCGTCCATTATTCCACTGAGAGTTTGATAAGGCGAATCCACATAGGCACTTCCTGAATTAACTCGTTGTGCAGGTCAAACCCAGGGGACCAGGCACGCATATACAATCCTGCAAACCCCATAAACCAAGGGTCGCCATTCAGGATTTTGTCCCTTTCAGCCTCTAAGTTGAAGACAATCCTAACGAACCCTAGCGCCAGGAAGCTAACCTCTGGCACACCCCCTCCATCGATGCCCTATCCACGATTTGATTTTTTTCCATCGAAGGCCAAATACCCACAAATTTCGCTATGATGGCTTGTTTTTTAAGTTTCGCTACCTCCAGATTGAGTAGATTATCTGGAATCGAGAAGCACGAGACCGCATTAGAGACACGAATATTGAAATTTCCCACCACTAACTTAAACATCTTTCCTTTCGTAGAACCCTTGGCAGATTTGCCCAGCGAAGCATCTGAATCCGAAATGGCTCCCTGCACCCCCAAGACGGCCTCTGCACCATCGCGGGCACCATCGCTACCATCCTTCTTTCTTGCCTCGACCCTCTGATCAACCAAAAGCTCGCAATTGCTGCTCATTTTCTCTCACGAATACTTTGAGTATTAATAATGCATTTGTAATATATATTATATTAGAATATGCTAATATTATATATTTCTAATATATAAAATTATATATTATATATTTTAATATATTGTAATATAATATATATTAGTATATTCTAATATAATATATATTAATATATTTTTAATATATAATATTATATAATCTATAATATATTTAAAAATTATATTGTACTTTCAAAAGAAAAAAAATCAATCTAAAATAAAAATTATATGTTAGATTTGTAATAAATATATTTAAACATTATATTATACTAAAATAAAAATTATACACACATTTAATTTTAATTTTGAAACTTACAAATAAATATAAAATCATTAAAAAAAATTAATTGAGATATTGAGCACCAAAAACAAAAATATTTGACCAATGCCTGTAACACAGTTGATTGTTGCACGGCTGTCAAGTATGGAGACGCATGACATCCCATACCCCATGATGTTTTGGGGGCTGGATAGCCTTTGCCAATATAAATGTGGCATCTCACCATATATACTTATGAAAATAAGTACAATAGAAACATCTACATGATTTTCAAATATATGGGTCATGATCTGATTAGTTTAATGCATCAACTACACTGTTCCTCAGATCAAGGTAAGGGACAAGGCACAAATGTCGTTATTCCATAGTTTGAATTAAAAACTACTGAATAATCTGATATATTATGCAAATATTGAAGGGTTTGTAGCATTGCCATGAAAAAAAAAAGCCCTAGAATGAATAAAACATATAAACAAAATTATATATACAGAGGATAATCAATGGATTTTATGACTCCTGGTCCACTCCATCCACAATAATGGATAAAACACAAAGAAATATATATATATATATAGAAGCGACACCACACAATTGGATCTATAGACTGATTCAAATTTAAACCCACTACTGTCAATATTAATCTGGACAATAAACAGTCATCAATTTTGAATAGATATTAGTTGTCGTTCAATCCTCAAAAATAGACTGGAAAGTAATGGCTAGAACTTCAGACTGTAATTGCAAAAATTTCGAACCCTAAAGTATACATATATACTGACTAAATTCCCTGCAAATGCTAAACCATTTGTGTTCAAAAAATCAGCAAAAATCCATACAGGATAGGTTTAAAAAGTGAGATTATTTGTCCGATGAAATCAAAACTTCTGAAATTTCCGAGCCTTGATGACAGGATTATTTTTAGCAATCGATAGTTGCGCAGCTTTCCGGTAATCATAGGGGCAATTATGTTCCTCTGCATACCGATGGAGGCCACAGAACGTTTCCCCGCAGCGGCAATGGAAGCCCGTCAATCCCACGCGCTTCTTGCAGCAACTGCAGCGATTTGGCTTGAGCTTTGCGTTACTCTTTTCCCCTCCTCCCCCTTCCTCTTCCTCCCCCGTAGCTGTATCCCTTAATGTCTCTGACTGATTTCCCTTCAACAGTTTCATCGAAGAAGAAGTTCCGTCTTCCTCACCCTTGGCATTGTTTTGGTTCTTCATAAGAAGCTTATAACATACAGAGCACAAATTCATTGTTTCAGAACATCCAAAGAAGCCGCAATTGTTAGCGCAGAGGATGGCTCCATCGCTGCCCTCTTTCTCCTGCAATCGGGAATTGGAAAAGCTGGCCATTATAGTTTATATACTTCGGCAAGGATGTAGGCTTCTTGGCTGCGATCACATAAATTTGAAAGATTTAAAACTAAAACAAACAGCTCTTATACTATACTGCAATCGATTAATAAATCTGCTCAGAAAATAAAAAGAAAGAACAATATATTCTGAGCAAACAACAGCGTTGAGAATAAAAAATCTGTATTGTATTATTCTCTGTATTCAACTGTGTAAAAGGAAACTATTATAGCGTATATGTAAAGAAGTAACTCAAAAATGTAAAACTCATGCAAGCTGTTTGCATGGTACGAGTAAACTAAACATAGTTAATCCTAAATAGAAAACTGTAGAAAGGTTCAGTGATCATGCGATATCAGCATGCAATGATCTAACCAGACTTCTATCGCTAAAGACATGACTGCATGCTGCAGTTTATTAACTGAAAAGAAAATTGAAGAAAACTGCGGTGGAACTGGAGATGACTGAAGCACGTCTTGTGAATGAATGACAGAAAGCATGTGTTCAAAATTGAGGTTTAATATTGCTCGGTGGGTATTTAAAGGCGTAGTTATTTTTTTCTTATGCCCACGCTACCTCTGTCGGTCTAAGTTTTAGAAAAGCAAACAATTCCAAAATTAGTTGAAGACCTGTTTGTTTTATTTCTATATTTATCATATAATTTTATTTTTTAAAATTTTAGTTTGTAATAGCAACACATCCAACCTGTTTATTTTATTTTATATTTTACCAGTTCTATATTTGTCATGTAGTTTTACTTAGTTTTTAACTTTTATAATAATAAAAAGGAACACCATTGTAATTTAAATATTTTATGTTTTAATTTATTTTTTAAAGTAGTAAGTTAGTAGGTTCTTTTCGAGGTAATCCTAGATTTGATGGAATTGGTGGGGTTGAAAGAGATAGCTCTCGTAAGGTCTTTTTCTTTTCTTTTTCATTCATAAGGGGTAGCAAACCAATAATTTCATGGAAGATTTGGCGATTCTTTTTGCTATTGAGAGAGCTTGTGCTCTTGGTTGGTGTAAGATCATATGTGAATCAGACTCCCAAGTCATAGTGAATTTGTTGATTGAGCAGAAGTTGGATGGGATTAATTGGCAATTGGCTTCAATTGTTAGGCATATTTTGTGTCTGAACTTCAGAGTTGAGTTTGTTTCATTTACTTACATCCCTCATGAGTGGAACAAGGTGGTTGATTGTCTGGTCAAATGAGATTCTAAGCATGCTGAGGGCTGGCAAGCTGAAGGTTGGGAGCAGTTACCCCAAGATTATTTTTAGAATTTAGAGAGGTTAATCTTGGAGGACATGATTGTGTGATGCTTTTGTTTGTTGATCTTGTTGCATGTTTTGTTCTTTTGTAGTTGTTGCCTAGCTTTGGTTGTTTTGATTTTCTCTGGGTGCCTATTTTGGACCCTGACTCTTTGTACTAGTGATTTCTTGGATGCAATAAATTTTTACTCTCTTTATTAAAAAAATGTAGTAACTTAGTATTATATCAATAATTTAGGTTAATTAAATAGATATAATTAATAAATATAAAATAATAAAATTGGGATAGATAATTATTGTAAATATATGAAAATTAAATATTATCAATTGATATATTTAGTTTTAAAATTAATGATGGAAGAATAGCATTGAAATTATATGAAAACTCATCATAATCAATTTTGTGTCATCTCATAAAAATCAGTCTTTTATTTACAAGTGACATGGAATTGATTTGTCATGTGGACTTGATTTGTGTTGTGCAAGATCAATCTAATAAAATATGTGTTGGAAAAATGTGTTCATCTTTATCTTGTAGATAGTTGAGCTTGTCAAGGTGACATTTAAGGATATCATTTAGGATTTAATTGACTTGATAGGTGAATGAGATCTCCTAATTCAAACCCTTTTGGTGGTTCATATTAAGGACGATGTGATATCAAAGACATGTGTCTTAATTTTATCTAACATGGAAAAAATTAAATGACTTAGGATATAAGGAGTGAATGAGATAAGATAAGATAAGATCTTATTGACAACTAAGACTTCTAGAAAGCTTCCTCGAACCTACGTAAACTTGACATATGAATAGGGCCTATTGGTGAACTAGTTGTTAGAACACAAATATATTGAGAGGGGGGGTGAATCAGTATATCCCTCAATTTAATCCAATTCAAATTTATCAATTAAAACTTATTAGTGTCTTAACCAGACAAAGAATTTAAATCACAAACACAAAACCACAACATCAACTTTATGTGGAAAACCCTACAAGGGAAAAACCATGATGAGAGCTTGGAGCTACTGTCCAAATCCAACCTCATAAAGATAAACAATATTTACAACACTTTTATGGCTTCAACCAAAGGAATTTTACAACTCCCTGGAAAATACAACACTTATAGAAAGAGGTTGCAACCTAATAATACAAAACTTGATGAATAAGATACTCAACTGCTTCCGCAACACCTTTGTTTCCTCTAGCTCACTACCTTTAGCACTTCACTTACACTCCTTTGCTCTTGGATCACTACCTCTAGCACTCACACTTGCACTTATTCCTTTGTCTCACTGCCTTCAGCACTCACTCACACACTCCTTTCATCTCACTGCCTTCAATACTTCACTCATATGTAATTCTACTTTTAGCTCACTGCCTTCAGCATACATCAAATACTTCTCTGCATATTTGCACTCATTCCTGTGCCTTCAGTGCATTTATTTTAGCATTTACATTTAACACTCAACACACCACATGACTACGTTGATCACACACTTGATCCTTCATTTATACCTTTCGCAAGCTTCAAAAACTTTCTTCTTGTTGGCCAAACTGAAACGTGTAAACATAAAACATGCAACGACCAAAATGAGTAGGCTCCAAAACAACTGTGGGAAAGGGAAATTGAATGTGGTCCAAGCCAAGAGATAACCAGGACCTATTTTACCTCTACACACAATCCCATGCTGGCACACACCACAAAAAATTGGCGTAAACAACTTAATGTACCAAGTCGACCCAACAAACACTTAACCCACAAAATATTAACTCCAGACCACAAGCGATACCAGAGAGACCAGATAACATCATGTGGATCTCATCACAAGCATCAAATTATATTCAAAAACATTTCCATGCCCTCCTTTCACAACTTCATGCAGCATTAGGCTAGCGCAAGCAAACAGACACAGAACCAATGTCTCTTGCATGCCCAAACAACATGGTCTTGAGATAGAACATTGAGAACTCGACTTGTGGTACATCCCAACATCTAAAATTTGAAGGGATAAAATAGATAGATATTTTAAACACATCATCCAAACTACAAGACCACAACATCGACTGCGAAGAAATGCAGAGCATTTCTTTGAACTTTTCATGACTACGACAACATAGTCTTCACTCTACCAACTCGAGAAACCTCTGCGGTAACTTATATGTTCTAAAAATAAGAACATGCATGTTTCACACTTGATTCTGTCTATCTTCCAAAATGCAAGACCTTATCTTCAAATGTGGAGGAATGTGGAGCATTCTCTAGAGCTTTTCAATACAACTTTCTAAGCCACTGATTGCAAGAAGTTTTTTTACAGATTTTACATCAATAGATAGTGAATATGACATTCACAACATCATTCACCTATTCATGAGAAATAGGAAATATAGGACAACTATTATAGAAAACTCATGGCATCCATCATCATACATAAAACTTCTTATCAACATTTTGATTGCAACATATATGCAACCATCCACACACTACCACTCTACTAACAACAATGACAACATCATCAACAATTTTCATTTTGTTAACATCAATGACAACACTTGCAACATTCTTGCAACACTAGTTACGTAAAATACCATATTCATACCAACAATATATTTACCAATACAACCCTCATCATGAAAACAAATTTGTTTAAGTAATTAATGAAGTTATTCTCTTGTTTGAATTCATCCATTAATTTGTTGGTTAGGTGAGTAGTTATGTCTTTATTGTGACTCATTACATTCATAATCTCACCCAATCTATCAAAGATATATGTTTTGACATCCTTATTACTAGAATACCTAGATTATAAAACACAATATCAAACTATGTAGTTGAAACATGTGATACTCCATATGTTTTAATTATAAATTTAATTATGTGTACAGATTTTTAAACCATGTCATGCGTACATCTCAAGTACATAAAAGTACCTAACAATCAAAGGATAATCTACAAGTCACATTATAAAATTTGATAAGTAATGGTTCAACAAAATCAAATGTCAATTTAAAATCATTGTATGATGTAAATTATGAAATACATATTTTTATAAACTAAATATTAGGCAATTATAATTAGTTGACTTTAGTTTAAATAAAAATAAAGATTCAATATATGATTTGTGTTCATTTGACAACCTATGTGCAAAAGTGCTCCTTGGATCACCAGAAGCATCATCATTAGCATCATAATGGATCCACTCATTGTATCTAATAATTGCAACATTTGGTTTACCATACATGACCCTAACCTGAAAGTGGGTTTACAACCTCTTTTCTTGTAAGCCTTTGTCTCCTTTTCATTTTTTTAGGTTTATTTCTATTGTCCTTAAGGCCAAATGTGCACTAATAACTATTTATTCATGTAAAAAATATAATTTAATTGATATATAACAAAAACTAAACAAAAAAAAGGTTGCATGCTTATTGATTATGTTAACTATAGCCAAAACTTTAGTACATCTTGGTAGTGTGGTTGGTGTAGTTTGTAGAATTTTTCTCTCGATATAATTTACATATAAATGTAATCTCTATAGTTCCAATAAACCTTCTCCTTTCACAAAGTTAGGGAATCTTTCAAGAGGGATTGAAACACATAAATTTATCTCGCCATTATCATCTCCAATAGGTGTCCATTCAAGGTCCTCAATGAGAAATATTTTTTTTTATTAGGAATGTCTTGCATAGTTCGATGAGTAATTTTCATTTATTCCTTGTGCCCATTCTAAATAAATTTAAGATGTTTAGTAGTCCTCTATCTTTATTTTTCTAATCACTCCATGATATAGTTATCTTTCATAAATATAGACATATTTATTATCAACATAATCATTGCACCTTTTCAAAATGCAAGTACTAGTAAATAGATTCAATCAATTGACTTTCAACCCACTTTACCTTGGTGTTCACACTTTCCTTTAAGCTTCAAAATAATATAAGAATGATCTGAATGACCAGTTGTAGGAGTATATCAAACAATGGGATCAAGTGATGTTTTCATATATTTCATCTGAATACATACAATATGATGAAAGAACATATTGTTAAGTATATCAAACATTGGAATCAAGTCATATTTTTGTAGAAAAGAATAAATTTATTGGAAGTACAATATGAAAATTCCCTATAGCATGTATTTTGTAGATCTATATAAATTTATCCAATTGACACCTCTAGTAATGAACTTTAAGGTTATCTTCCCCCATCTATAAAGTAATAATCTTTTATTATTATTTGATTTTTGGATAGTATAGTCTACCTCTTTGTCAAACAGTGTAATATATTTGTATCAATGTCTACGCTGCCTCATACATATTAGGATATTCTATTGTTTATATTTAATAGAATTTAAATAAAAAATATTTGATATAATTCAAATATATGATAATGAAGTGAGAATCTACTCTATGGAAAGCAATTATAAATCACATCCATTCTACATTTCACTACCATCGATTGGAGATGCTCACTTGTCAACTAATTCAAATACTTTATATTATATTTTTGGTGAACTTAATTTCTTGAAACGTCTAGATATATGTGTGATAAATAGAATGCCCAAGGGAATATCAAAGCTTATGCCTTTATAGTTAATCATATCAAATTTTGACAACTATAAGCTATCTATCGAAGAGAATGAGTTCTTCAAGATGGAACATTTTGTCTATTCCATCAACCCCCATGAAGTGTACACAAATATTTATCATGAGGATGAATTGAAAACATAGAAATTGGATGTATATGAAAATGCCTTATAGCATGTATTTTGTTGATTTGTATAAATGCTAGGTTGCTTGTGGTTGTAGCAAAGACATATATCAATGAGACCTATTAACTATGATGAGAAAACTATGCTTAGGCCCGACCTGCTAGTATGGAGCATAGAAAATTATTTTTCCTATCATTGTTGCAATAAACCTTAAAATAGAAGATAAGATTTTTTCGCTTTGTTGTGTCCTACATTTTTCAAATGATTTGACCTTTAAAAAATTTAAAAAGAATTTTATTTGATTTAAAAATTTGATGGTTTGAAAAATAGTTTTTTCTTGATTTAAATTTAGAAAAAGATAACCAAAAGAAAATTCCTTTTGAGCTAATCCTTTAATTGTTCTCATCTCACCATGTACACTTAGATGAAAATGAGTACAATGGAGACATCTACATAGTTTTCAAACATATGGAACATGATCTAAGTGGCTTAATGCATCAACCAAACCCTATTCGCTTTAGTGTTCCTCAGATCAAGGTAAGGGACAAAGCAAAAAGTCCTTATTCGATGGTTTGAATTGAAAACTAACGAATAACCTCTTTTCACCATAGGGGAGAGGACCCAATAGTTGAGCATCCTACCTTCACGCTTCTCTAGAAATTTCAAATTACTTCCAATTTTTTACAGTAGCTTACTTGGCAAATCCTTGCTTATAACTAAGGTTTTAGGGCCACATCATCAAATACGATGCCACATCAACATGTTTTTTGTAGAGATGGACAGAACAAGACATGTAGTGGCGGGGTTGGAGTAGCAGGCGTAACATAGATAAAAATACTTTTATGCCTTCATACTTGCCTTCCAGAGCATTTTGAACCCTAGCAATTCCATTTTTAGTCTTTTCAGAAGGGGTGAACTACATTTATGAGGAAATCAAAATTTAATTAAGGAATAAATGTAATTTTCAATTACAGGTTAGAATCCAACCTATTCCAGGTATGTACTTGGCCAATCTTCCACTGTTTTTCTTGCTTACATGATATTTTATTAATAGAATTTATTTAGTTTAGCAAAACACAGTTCGTGAATTTAACACAACCTATTATTTACTCGATGAAATAGAAAGAATAATTGATGCATTCTCCTATGGTCAAGCTTACATGTCACACACTAAGGTTTGACCTGGTCAAAAGTCTTTCCCTTCTCTGTTTTGTCATCCGCTCACCTGCTTGTTGTTGTAACGCCATTTATAGTCGTCACATCAAACTTTTGTTTTTGAACAACTGTTTATCCCTAATTACTTCCTTCTTTGGACACTTCACGTACATTACATTAAAAAATAGGTATTAAAACGTAAGGGAGAGAAATAGTGGTAAAATTTTATTTTTATTATTAATTGTAATATATTATTTTTTTATTTTTATTTTAATATTTAAATTTTATGTTTATTTTTACTGTAATTTTATACTTTAAAAATATGAAAATATAAATTTATTAAATAATTTTTTATTTTAAAATTGGATATTAATTTATTTTTTAAAATTAAATTTTTTATTTTTTTTTGGTAAGTTAATAGCTGGTATTGCCAGCACCATATATTATCAATCAAAAAAATAACAAATTTTTGATTGCCTTTCGGCCCAAGTTCAACCTCTAGAATGCCATATTGGCCCAACATCAAGCAAAATTTACTACTTAACTTCCCAAAAAGCAGGCCTACCAACCTATTTGTATCTAGCCTACTTGATAAAACTTAAACAAAAGAAACCTATACTTTTTTGTTAACCAGCTTCAGGATTTCCATGCCTTCCTTCCCTTTGGCTTCTAGGGACCACACAGAGTAGTGAAGATGGGGCTTGAATCCTCTCGACCTGAGCCCCATGCCTTTTCTTCCTTTCACATCTGCTTTGCGTGGGTGGCCCAGGACTTTACTAGGCATTCCAATCTATATCTCCTGTGTGCTGGTCTGTTTGCAATCACCTAGTTATCTCGTCCATCATCTTCTATCCAGTCTTCGCCTGAATCTGGTAATACCAAGGTCACCGGGGTATTGACAACCACGTTGTCGTTGTCCAATTTGAACCCTTCCTGAGCCATATAGTTTCCTAATTCCACATTTTTCATAGGTGGAAGGAGGCCCACCATGTGGAGAAGGAATTTAATGTTTCTGTTTATATCCCTGCACCATTCCTTCAATTCCTCGAGCTCCAATGTTGACAAAATCAGAAATTTTGGAACTGGCCTTCCTCCCCATCTCTTGAGTAGGTAGTAATTTTGCGGCATAGGAATTCGCCCAAACTCATCGATATTGTCCAACACTACATCTATTTCCCCTAGATACATGTGTTTGAACAGACGCTGGCAGAGGTTCTTTACCCTTGACTTCTCCACGCCCCTGTAAAGTGTGAGGGCTAAGAACATCTCAGGGATGTCTGTGTTGAACCGGTGCTTATGGTATGACCAAATGAATTCCCAACCCAACACTACCCGAACTACGTGGATGACCAACTTATCCTTCACCGAAAGGACCCCGCGCAGCCTGACGTCTATCACTTCACCCTAAAACGACACCATGGTTGTAGTTGTTTCTAGACAAATAGGTGTATCCATCATTCTATCTTCTCCCACCTATACTTCTCCAGGTGCTTCTCTACTACACTTCCAGTTGTGGCTTTTCCAATGACGCCACCCTTACTTATAGCCAAATGTTGCCTTTTCTGAACCAAAGTTATTGCGTCGTCCTTTCACACAAGTGACACCAAAATTTTGTTTCAACATTCTCGAGATCACCAGCCTAAAGTGACTTCAAATTTCCTTGAATCGATTGACTAAATCTTGAAAGGGCGGTTACCTGCCAAATGTGACGCAACTCATATTTTGAAGCGTACCTTTATTACTGACTATAGGTTTGAGTGGATATGTGGAGCCGACCAGATCCTCCACACCTTGGAATTTACACCGCCAATTCCCATACCTTTGTGTTGATGCGACACTTCGCTCGGCTTTGGCTTAGTTGTCTCTACCCAGACTGTACTCTACCTCTACCACCGCACCTTTTGCCAAATTGCCTGCCACTGTATTTCCTTCACGGTACACGTGGTTGACTTGGAATTCCTCGAAGGATGAGATGAGGGTCTAGATCGATCACAACTAGCAACGCAATATCCAGTTCGGGGTGAAGTTTCTTCTAATATCGTTCACTGTGATTAACGAATCCCCTTCCAGGTGCAGCTTTGATGCCCCGATGCATTTTCCCAATTCCAATACACTTAGGGCCGCCCTGAATTCTGCCATGTTGTTTGTTGCCTGACCGATGTACTCTACCTTCTATGCAAGCTCCCTTCCTTTGGAGTCTCTTGCCACACAACCTATGTTGGTCGATCCAGGATTTCCAGTAGAGGCGCCGTCAAAATTTACTTTAATCCAACCAGGTAGCGATTTCTTCCATACTGTTCTTCTTCTGATTTCATCCTTTTGTGTTGCTTCCAAAGCTCCTACAATGGGAGGCATGTACAGTCCAACGAATTTATTAGTAAGCTCGATATTTCTCTTAGAGAACACATTTTTTGGGAAGGTTATCTTTTTTACTACACTGTTTGGCAATTCTACCATCGCCTTGATCAGGCGCCTTACGAGTGTTTCTCTACCCATTGCTTGCTCTTGGAAGATACGCATGTTCCTTTCCTTTCAAATTTCCCAGCATACCGTGGACAACACTATTTTCCAAATTATGTTGAAGACTCCATTGTGATGCTTCCTTGGCCACACAGAGAGCCAGTCCTAGAGGTTTGTCGATAGCGAGGTCGAATAACTTAGAAGCCCGAGCATGAATTTCCAACAGTACTTGGCGTAGGGACATGTGAGCAAAAGGTGTGACACCATTTCCGCCTGTTGTTTACACATTATACATCTACTATGACCCCTGAAACCTAGCTTTATTAGCTTTTCATGTGTTAATATATTTCCCTAGGTGGCTAGCCATGTAAAAAACTTGACTTTCGACAAGACATTTTTCCCCCATAGGAGTGCATTTGGCCAGATTTTTCCTCCCTCCCACCTTTCCTTGAGCTTATATCTGATCTTTACCTTATACTCGCCATCTGCTGAGGCATTCCATCTCAGTACATCCTCCCCTTCACCGACGGGAATAGTCTTGGCCTTCAAGATCATCTCCAGGGCCTTCTTTTGCGCCTCAGGGGCATTGAGCGCATCTAAATTTTTCCATCTCCACTATTGTATTCCATTATTCCAAACTTTGTCCACGAAGTCACTCAATTTCGAGCCCCAGACCCTGATTGCTTCTACTTTGATTACTGTCAGGCCCATCATATTGCCTAGCTTAGAGTGTCCATCCCATGAATCTTCCCAGAATGATGTGTTCCTGCCATTGTGGACTTCCCATGTGACATACTTGCAAATAATATCCCTGCATCCACAAATGAAGTTCCAAATTGTTGAGCCTCTTGGTGGGTTGAGTACCCTAACTATTCTCACTGTATCATCTGAGTCAAGGTATTTCTTTCTCAAGATTCTCACCCATTTTTATTGTTGGTGTACATTTTCCATACTAGTTTAGCACCCATTGCCTGACTCATCTCCTTTAGTTGTCTGATTCCTGCCTCGCCCGAGGCCTGTGGTTTGCATATCATGTCCCATGCCAACAAGGGAACCCTATTTGTTTCCTCCAGTCCATTCCAAAATAATTTCCTCATTATTTGATTGAGTTGATCTGTAATACCCTCATGAATTTTTAGGCATGACATTGAATATACTGGGATGGCTGCTAGAATAGTTTTTACCAAGAGTAGCCTACATGTTGAGGTTAACCATTTACCCTTCCATAATTCCATCTTCTTTTTGCAGTTTCTTACTAGTATGTCCCAAAAGCCAATACGATTGGCCCCAGCAAAAAGGGGCATCCCTAGGAATCTCCCAAGGAGGCAGGTTGGTCTTACACCCAGTATCCTTGCAAGGTCTCATTGTAGGCTAGGTTGGGTATTGAGGAAGAAGACTTACGATTTTCTCCAATTAATGACTTATCCATATGCCCTACTGTAATCACCCAATACCTCCTTTATCTTCCTTACTTCCACTCTTGAGGCTAGGCCGAAAAGGATGGTATCATCCACTAATTGTTGATGTGTGCTTGCTCCCACCCCTGGGGCAACCTCAATACCCTTCCATGAACCCTCCAGCCTGGATTATCCAATTTTCCTGCCAAGGGCTTTTGCCATTATGATAAAGAGAAATGGGGATAATGGATCCCCTTGCCTTAGCCCTCGAGAGGAGTCAATGAAACCTTGGGCTACTCCATTTATTAGAATTGAGAATCTTGGAGCAATTATGCAACTTTTAATCCAATCCACTAGCTTCCTATCAAATCCAAATCCAATTAACACATCTAACATAAATTGTCTATCCACCCAGTCGTAGGCCTTTAGAATATCTAATTTGAGGATCATACTTGGCAGTCTTAACTTTATTGTCGTGTGGATTGTCCCATGCGCCACTATTATGCCTTCTACAATTGACCCGCTCAAAATAAATCCGCTTTGCTCTTTTGATATGATTTTGTCAATTACCAACTTGAGCCGATTGGTGATAACCTTCGCTATTATTTTATAGATTGTATTACAAAGGGATATCGGCTTGAAGCCCCCCATGCAATTTGCCTCTTTCTTTTTTGGAATGAGCACAATGAAGGTATGATTGATTGCCCCTAACATTGTTGTTTTTCTTCTTGATTCTTCAACTGATTTGACTAGGTCTTCCTTGATTATTTCTCAGTATGTCTGATAAAAGAAGGTCGAGACGCCATCCAGCCCTGGGGATTTATCTGCTCCAAGTTGGAATGTTGCTTTCTTGACTTCTTCTATACATATGGGTTTAGTGAGTACTTTGTTCTCTGCCTCTGAGATCGAGTTTGGAATACCTTTGATGAAATCCTCCCTAGGTCTCACATCCAAATGAACTTCCTTCTTAAACAAAGACTCAAAGTACCTAATGGCCTCCTGGTTGATCTCCTGCCCAAATCTGGTGAGAGACCCATCTTCTTTGACCAACTCTGAGATCTTGCTTGAATTTCTTTTGACCAGGGTTGAATTGTGAAAAAAATTGGTATTTTTGTCACCTTCTTGGAGCCACAATTCCCTAGATTTCTACTTCCAGTAGCATTCCATTCTTGCCAGAGTATCAGATCAAGAACCTAATAATTCCTTTTCATTGAGATATTCTTCCTGCCCCATACCTTTTTCAATTATTTTCTCATTTAAGGTCTTGAGCTCACTCTCTATCTTGTCACTTTCTTCAAAAATGTTTTTGAAGTGTTCCTTATTCCAAACTTGCAGTTTAGCTTTGATATGGGAAAGTTTCTAAAGGAAGGAGAATAGGTGTGAGTGATTACTAGTCCCGACTTCTTTCCACCATACCGAGATTTGTTCTAGTAGATTTGGGTCTCTCATCCACATCTTTTCAAATCTAAAGGGCGAACCACCCTTGAAAATATTCGGTTGAATTACAAGGTGGATCAAAAAATGGTCAGAGCCGCTCCAGGGAAAAATAGAGGCTTCCATCAAGTTCACCCCCTGGTTCCATTCCCCGACCACTAGGAATCTGTCCAGTTTCTCTGCTATTTTAGTATGGCCCATTCTTCTATTTGTCCAGGTGTATACTCCATTTTTCGTAGGTATCTCCCTTGGAATATTCTTATCCACAAAGTCTTGGAAGTCCATTTGAGATCTTATTAGACTTCACATCCCACCCTACTTCTCTGAGTTATTCAAGGTGGCATTGAAATCCCCATCGATTATGAGTTTTTCATCTTTTAGTTGTCCTGGGGAAGTTGATATTGTTTCCCAAAGATTCCTCTTGTCCACTGGGGCTATAGGGCCATATACATTGATTAACTTGAATTCTGGATTCCCTTGGTAAGTCCTTACTAAGACCGTCAACCAATTCTGATTCTCTTCTATGAGGTTACAACACACCATGGTTGGGTTCCACACTATCCCCAATCCCCCAAAATCCCCTATTGACTCTTTAAGAATCCCTTCCCATCCTTTCCAAAACTTCAAACCCCTTTCCTACTCCTCCCTACTCCATTTTGTCTCTTGGATTAGCAAAACATCTGGCTTACTACTATCTACTTGACGCCTGAAGTGGCGCCACTTGTTAGGGGCATTCAAACCCCTAGCATTCCAGCTTATGATTCTCATGGTTCCCTAGGAAGGGGAAGTCCCTTCCCGTTTCTAAGGATCGTTTGGCCCAAAAAATTTTGGCTTTTGGCTGAACTTGCCACTTTTAGTTTTTCCTTTTCGAGTTTGCATCCTCTTTGACTGGCAGACTTGATCTTTGGCGTTTTCCTTGCCGAGGGGTTTTTCTCAATTCCTCTCTCTGCCAATATGCCCTCCTGGTATTCCTCAAAGCTTTCATCACAATCTGACTATGATTCCATACTACCCTGATCCTGACCTTTTGCCACCCTTTCTTCTAGCTCCTTGTAACTGGTGAGTTCCTTCATTTGTGTTGCTTTTGGGTCCTCTGGCTCCAGATTAGTCCACCTCATTTCTATGATTTCCATCAATTGATTCTCAACCCTGATGTATGTGAGGTGGGGAAAACCTACTTCATACTGAGGATCCAAACCTGGGAAGTATGGTTGTTCATATTGAACTGGCCAGTAAGTTCTTTGGCTCTCCCCTTCTTATGATCCCATTGAGTTTCTTCCCCCCAACTCTACCACCTCAGTTCCTGATTTTGGTGGTCTTATTGACTCTATCAGTTCCTTTTCCCCATATTCAATTAGTGGCCTTGTCTCCAATTTGAATTCCTTCTCCTTTTTCGGCTCTTTCTCCCACTTATCTGAGGTGGTATTGCTAGCCTCCCCCTTTCTATACACTTCTTCTTACCATGCTCCAATGATTTACATTTAGGACAGGTTTGTAGGCTATCTTCCCTACTCACTTCTTGTCTCCAAGAGCCCACCTCAGAAATGAGATCTACCACCTTCGGCAATTCTATACCCTGATCTTTTGATACACATATTTGAAAGTAGGATCCTTTTTCCAAATCCTCTTAAATTTTATCTACACATTGTAGTTTGCCTATCTGCCTACCTATCTCCTTTAGGGTTTCTTCCATCCAGTACTCTAAGGGTAAATTGTATAGTCTCAGCCACACTGCACTTTCCTCAGTCCATGCTTTTCTTGGATCAAAATTCGGTCACCATTCTATAGGATGCAATTGAGCACCATCCAAGAAATAAGGCCCTGTTTCTAGGGCCTTATTCCTCCTCTTTTCATTTGAGAGTTTAATCAAGAAGCAATTATTCTCCAAGGCTTTCACGGCTAGTACCTCACCCCTAGTTTTACTACACCATTCTTCCATTATTGTTCGACTTTTGTGACCTTCACCCCCCCATTTGATAAACATTCCAATCTCTTGTAGTCATTCTCGAGTTCTCTTGAAAGTTTCATTATTTACACAAAGGGAAGGTATAGGAGTTGGTAGGAACTTACCACCATTCGCTTCACACTGATTTTCTGATCCAATATCCATGTCTGACTTGGTTGTTGGGGCCTTTTTGTGATCCTTTTGGTGCCAGTTTTTGGTCATGTCTCTTCCCACCCCTAGCTTTTTCCCGAACCACCCATTCGATCTTTTAAGTTTTGCCTGCCACCTCTATTGAATCCCCAATTTCCTCCCTAGCTTTCATTCACCTTAACGAATCGGTTAGGTCTCACCCATGGAGGCCCTTTCTCCCTGTCTTGCCCGATTCCTCCTTCACTTATATTCGACTTCTGGTTGGTACTTGGGTTGATAGTAAGGATGACATTTATCCACCCATATACCGTTCTCTAGCACCCATTGGGGCCTATGCATTTCTGATCCTGGGGTCCATTCCAATTTTTTGTATGTCGACCATCCATTGTTGATTCTCTCCCTAAATTCTTCGAAAGGAACCGTTCGCTTCGGCTCCTTGCTCCATTTTTCCTTGCTTCGAGTATCCGCTTTTGGTGCCTGTTTCCACTAATGTCCGCTACCCACCTCTGGTGTATCATGTCTCTGCTTTTTTCCTTTCAATGTCTTCTGGCCTTCAGGTTTTTGCTCCTCGCCTTTTGCCCCCTCCCGATCTTCATTCTATGCCACCTCGCTAATTTTTGCCATCTACCTAAAAAATTTATATTTTCCAAAAAATTTAAATTATTATATATTATTTTTAAAACTAAATATATTAATATAATATATATTTTTAAAAAATTTATGGGTTAATTCATTTTATAATTTAAATATTTAAATATTTATTTTTTATTTTTTATTTTTTTATTATATCTTAATTTGAGTTCTAATTGTAATCTTAATTTTAACTCAAGATCATGGTTAGACTTAGGTTGGGTGAGGATCAGAATTAAAGCTATAAGTAGCATAAATTTCTTGTAAAAATTTATATAAAATATGTTTAGAGATATCTTTTTTACGTGCATCTAGTAGACTTATATGTGAGAAATTGATTTAAAATAAACAACTTGCAAGAAAAATCTCTTTGTATTTTTTATATAGATTTTTAAGGGATATATGCTATTATTTCCATTCAGTGTTAAAAGAAAGAGGAGTCTAACAAGATCTTTTTTCCCTACGGTATGCCACTACCATTCTATTCATGATGTAATCTTTTAACATACCACAATTATTCTTTTTAATTCTTAATAAATTATAGTCTACCTCAATTTCCTTTGTAAAATTATGTAGATAAAACTATTCATTTTAAGCATGTAGATAAAATTAACTATTTTTTGTATACTCGTTACATGTATAATCAAATGGTTTTTTCCTTATAATTTTTTTATTGTTTAATAGTTTATTTGGGAAAGAAAGAACAAATAAGAATGATTCAATCCCCATAATGTTTAGATATTTTTTAAAATTTATCACGTCTTTTTATATGAATTTAAAAATTAGACTATTTTCATTTTTATATGCATAGCATTGGCTTATGAGAGATAAAAATCAAAATCTGAAAATTTAGTAAAGTAAAAAGTCAAGCTTAAGCCAAAATGATCCCTAATTTTTTGTGGGAATGGACACTAAGAGAAGGATAACTAATAGTTTCAAAATTATAAGGTATAATTTTTTTTTATGTTACAAGTGTAGGGTTTGGCCTTGATTTAGGACATATATCTAAAAATTTAAACAATAGGTAGCTGACAAAGGCAATAGATTTGATTTTTATTTTAGAATAAGGATATTATTTCCTTATTGAAGGAATTAAATACAATCATGAGAGATCTAATTTTACAATAGCAAGGGGTCTCATTTTGAAAATTAATATTATGATCTTGTACCCATGTTAGATCCCTACTAAATTTAATTTAAATATTTTTTTTGGGTAATGTGATAATTTTAAATTAAAAATTTGATATTTTTGAAAGTGGTGAGAGTGTGAGATAGTGGGATGAAGTTGAAAATGGTAACATCAAGTCATCAAATTTACACATTTACAAGTGTTATCGAGGGTTTCAAAAGTTGAGTTTCAAAGTTATGAAAAATAGAAATAAAAAACTTTGTATATATTAATAGTGTTCTTTCTCATAACTATATTTTGTTTAAGTAATCCTTGGTTTCAAGTTGATACCATGTCATTTTTTGATATTAGGGGAAACTTATTTACCATCCTTGTAAATGGATTTACGTAATTATTTTTAGTTTATGTAGATTGTTTTAGTTTTTAAAATATTTTCTCAATATTTTAAAGTGTGTGAAAATATATATTTAATTAAAAAAATTGGCACATTCTATTGTGTATGGTTTAATATGTGTAAGCATCAATCAAATATCAATATTGTGCAATAAAAATGAAAATATTCTAGTTTTTAAATTCATATAAAAAGTTTTGATAAATTTTAATAAATATCTAAATATTATGGGAATTGAATAATTCATATTTGTGCTTTATTTTCCAAAAAAACCATTAAACAATGAAAAATTATAAGGAAAAAACATTTTGATTGTATATAAAGAATTCAAAAGACAAAAACAAAATGAAATGGATGCAAAAAATAGTTAATTTCATATACATGCTCAAAATGAATAGTTTTATCTAAATGGTTTTACAAAGGAAATTGAGTTAAACTATTTATTAACAAGTAAAAAGCATTATTGTGGTATGTTAAGAGATTACATCATGAATTAAATGATAGTGGCTTACCTTAGAGAAAAACTTATACATCTTTGCAAAAAAAAATTAGACAAGATCTTGTTGGACTCCTCTTTCTTTTCACACTAAATGAAAATAATAGCATATATCTCTTAAAAATCTATATAAAAAACACAAAGAGCTATTATTCTTGCAATGTGCCTATTTTAAATTAATTTTTCACAAATAAGTCTAATAGGTGCCTAAAAAGGATATCTTTAAACATATTTTATATATATTTTTAAAAGACATATGTTATGTGTATCTTTAATTATAATCATGATCCCAACCTAATTTTAACCATAACACTAAACTAAAATTAGGATTACAATTAGAATTCAAATTAAGATATAATAAGTTGATAGTGACATGGTGTGATGGTTAAGTCATATGAGGATTTATATTGGGATGAGATCCCCCATTTGTAATCTCATGGATTCTTAGCTCTTTGATCAAAATTGTATACCCCTTCTTTAAAAAATAAATAATATTAAGATATAAGAAAAGAAATTTTCAATTGCAAAATTAATTAACCCACTAAATTTTAAAAAATATATATTATTAATATCATTTATTTTTAAAAATAATATATAACTTAAAAAATTAAAAAATTATTTAATATTCAATTTTAAAAATAAAACATTTTTTAATAAATTATATTTTTAATATTTTTTAACAAGTATAAAATTATTGTAAAAATAAACATAAAATATAAATATTAAATAATAATAATATATTACAATTTATAAACATAAAACTTTACCGTTAAATAAATAGTTTTTCTCTATTACATTATAACACCTATTTTTTATGCAAGGTACATGAAATGTCCAAAGAAGGAAGTAATCGGGGGATAAAAAGTTGTTCAAAAACAAAAGTTTGATGTAGTCAATGGGTCCTTGGTTTGCTGGTGAAGTTGAAAGGTTCTAAATGAGCCCATCGGGGATCAAGTCTCCCTGAGTGCAAAGGCTTCAATCTTAGCCGAAGAGATTCAGCCCAAGAAGGCTCATGCTCCCATATCAGATAGCAAAAAAGAATTTGTGGAGTTACTTATAAGATTGATGGCAGCTTCCTAAAAGTGAAAGGAGGTCTTGGATGATATGAAGAATCAACTTCATGGAATTGATATGAAGCCATAGAATGAATAAAACATTTAAACAAAATTATATACATAGAAGGACAATCAATGGATTTTACGACTCCTGGTTCACTGCATCCACAAGAAAGAATAAAACACACAAAAGAAAAATATATATAGAAGTGACACCACTGACTTAAAAGATAATTGGATCTATAAACTGGTTCGAATTCAAACTCACTGCTGTCAATATTCCAAACCCTAAATTATACATACTGATTAAATTCCCTACAAATGCTAAACCATTTGTGTTCAAAAAATCAGCAAAAATCCATAAAGGATAGGTTAAACAAAGTGACATATAAGTATCTGATGAATTCAAAACTTCTGAAATTTCTCGGGCTTGATAGGATTATTTTTAGCAATCGATAGTTGCGCGGCTTTCCGGTAATCATAGGGACAATTATGTTCCTCTGCATACCGATGGAGGCCACAGAACATTTCCCCGCAGCGGCAATGGAAGCCCGTCAATCCCACACGCTTCTTGCAGCAACTGCAGCGATTTGGCTTGAGCTTTGCATTACTCTTTTCCCCTTCTCCCCCTTCCTCTTCCTCCCCTGTAGCTGTATCCCTCGATCTCTTACACTGATTTGCCTTGAGCTTAGCACTACTCATTTCCCCTTCTCCCTCTTCCTCTTCCTCCCCTGTAGCTGTATCCCTTAATCTCTTACACTGATTTCCCTTCAACAGTTTCATCGAAGCATCTTCCTCAGCCTTGACATTGTTCTGGTTCTTCATAAGAAGCTTATAACATACAGAGCACAAATTCATTGTTTCAGAACATCCAAAGAAGCCGCAATTGTTAGCGCAGAGGATGGATCCATCGCTGCCCTCTTTCTCCAATTGGGAATTGGAAGAGGTAGCCATTATAGTTTATACTTTCGGTTAAGAGTCAAGGACTGAGGGGTATTGCCCGGAGTATAATCCCAACATCATCCTTTATGATGTCGGGGCCTTGCACTCAACAAGACTTGATCTCTGGTGGACTCGTTTAGAACCATTCAACTTCACCAATAGACCAAAGGCCATTGACAACTTAAATATTTTGAGTTTTAATCTATTTTTAAATATTCTGTAAATGATTAGTTTTATATGAATAATTTAGGCTAATTAAATAGATATGATTGATAAGTCTAGAATAATAAAATTGGAATAAATAATTATTGTAAATAGCATTGAAATTATATGAAATTAACTTACCATTGTCAGTTTTGTGTCACCTCATAAAAATCGGTCTTTTATTTACAAGTATCATGGAATTGATTTGTCATGTGGACTTGATTTGTGTAGCGCAAGATCAATCTAATAAAATATGTGTTGGAAAATATGTTTGTCTTTATCTTGTAGATAGTTGGACTTGTCAAGGTGACATTTAAGGATATCATTTAGGAGTTAATTGACTTGATAGATGAAGGAGATCTCTTAAGTCAAAGCCTTTTGGTGGTTCATATTAGGGACAATGTGATATCAAAGACAATGTACACAGGCATGCAAATGGCTTACATGATGATGATGTGAATCTTTTTTTACCCCTAATTGTTCTCTAATATAATCACATGTGTATTAGTTGCATATTGGATTTTTTAAATAACATTGACATAGCAACATCTCACACAAACATGTATTAAGTCATTTTATAATAACTAGTAGAAGGAAGTAAGAAAGCGAAATTTTATATTTGATTATTTAAATTTGTAGGTCATACTTGTGTGCCTTGGGATTGAATCCCAAGTCACTCAAAAAAGATCTCTAAGGTAAAATCATAATTTTGATATAAGGAGCAAATGTATGGAAGCAACAATCAATAAATATGTGATAATGATAAGTAAATGACGAACATACAGAAAATGGTGCATTAAAGTGAAACAAATGTGTATAAAAATTAGACCATTAATCAAATCAAAAAAGTATGTCACTTATCAATTTTTTATTGTATAAAGACACTTCATATGAATGAACACAAAATTGAATGATATCATTATACTAAATTCACCATTATATTTCACTCTTACATTGATGTGTTTGAATTCAACATAAACATACATTTCAAAATATATAAATATTTTTGAAAATTGAATATTCAAACACTAATTATATATATATATATATATATATATATATATATATATATATATATATATATATATAATTCTTCTTTTACTCTCTTTAATATAAAGATTCCATCAAAATCGACAAAACAAAAAAAATCCTAAAATTTCTCCCTCAACTTTTCATGTAGCCTCAACTTTGGTTTTCACCTCAATTTCTTCCTTGGTAGGAGTCGAAGTCTCTTCCTTTCAAGTCTTTTAGTGCAACTTCAATGTTCATTTTATCTATGTTTCTACAACTTATTGGGAAGCCCATGCTTAAAATTCTAGATTTCATCATCTCTTTCAAGCTTACACATCTTCTATTTTGGAAAATTAAGAATTAAAAAAGTTATTAGGTTTTCGCATCCTCCAATGGAGATGTCTAGGGACATAACTCCATAAAAAAAGATGTCTTATGTAGGTGGCTTACCATTTGCAATGGAGTTCTTGATATTCTCTAGCATGAGTCAAGGCAAAAGGTATTATTCTCTTGAGAATGGCAATGATTTTCTCTTCTACTCGGAAAGAAAATTGTTTATAAAATTTAGTTTATATTTTTAGCTAGTTTAAATCATAGCAATGTTTTGAATGTGATAATATAGCTCTTTGGCAAAGCTAAAATTTACACTTTTACATGTTATCATATAGTTTCAATTAAAATTATTAAAATCATTCACATTAATGTAAAGATTTTGAAAATGCTTGTTAAGGTACATACATGTTATCATATAGTTTCATAATATATCGGAGCTCATTCAGTTTCTTAATTGAATTTCATGTAAATGCTAAAAAATGTTGAAGAAGTGACAGAAGCTACTTGTTTTTTTTTAAATTTAAAAGCATTTTCATCGTATAGAGATATAAAGTTGATAGAGTTATTGCTAAGTTTACAGTAAAAAATCTCACTGAATGATATGTGAGTGAACCTCTAGTCTTGTATTATGTGAGTGGATGGTAAAATGCTACTAACAACATTGCATTTCAAATTATTATTAATATCAAAAGAATGTTTATCATAGAGACTCTGGTAGAGTCAAATAGGCATGAATTATGCATTTTCAAAAATTCAAGATACAAAATCAAGTCACATTCATTCTACATCTCACTACCATCAATTGGAGATGCTCACTTGCCAACTAATTCAAATACTTTATATTATATTTTTGGCGAACTTATTTCTTGGAACATGTAGATATGTGTGGGATAAATAGAATGTCCAAGAGAATATCAAAGCTTGTGTCTTTATAGTAATCATATTCGACAACTATGAACTATCTATTGAAGAGAATGAGGTCTTCAAGATGGAACATTTTGTTTATTCGATCAACCTCCACGAAGTGTACACAATTATTTATCATGAGGATGAATTGAAAACATAGAAATTGGATGTATATGAAATTACCATATAGGATGTATTTTATAGATTTGTATAAATGTTGGGTTTGTTGTGGTTGTAGCAAAGGTGTTTATCAATAAGATATATAAACTAAGGTAAGAAGAATATGCTTACATCCAGCCTATGCTAGCATGGAGATCTAGAACATTATTTTTCCTATCATTGTTGGAGTAAACCTCATAAAATAGAAGATAAGATTTTTAGTTTTGTTGTGTCTTACATTTTTCAAATGATTTGAACTTCAAAAAATTTTAAAGAAAACTTTATTTGGTTTAGAAAATTAATGGTTTGAAAAATATTTCTTTATGATATTGCTATCAGGATTCAACCGTGTAATTTTCGAGTCAAACTCGTTGACCCATGATTCATGAGTAGGTTCACAAGAACCCATCTCTCATGATAATGAATGGTCCACTTAGCACTCATTGCATCTAGGTGATGCTCATAGAGGTGAAGCATTGGTCTGTCCCAGAAGGTCACCCATCCCAGTACTGCTTCAGCTCAAGCGCGCTTAACCACAGAGTTTCCCCCAAGATTAAGCCCACTTAGCTTGCTACCCCAATATCATAATTTGACACGCTGTGGAAGAAACCTCCTACTTATCAAATATTTATTTCTTGATATAAATTGAAAAAAAAATCAAATATATATTATAAAATAAGTACAATAGAAACATCTACATGGTTTTCAAATATATGGATCATCATCTGATTAGTTTAATGCATCAACTATACCGTTCCTCAGATCAAGGTAAGGGACAAGGCACAAATGTCCTTATTTCATAGTTTGAATTAAAAACTACTGAATAATCTGATATATTATGCAAATACTGAAGAGTTTCTAGCATTGCCATGATAAAAAAAAAAAAAGCCCTAGAATGAATAAGACATAAACAAAATTATATGTAGAGAGGACAATCAATGGATTTTATGACTCCTGGTTCACTCCATCCACAAAAATGGATAAAACACATAAAGAAATATATATATAGAATTGACACCACACAATTGGATCTATAAACTGTTTCGAATTCAAACCCACTACTGTCAATATTAATCTGGAGAATAAACAGTCATCTATTTTGAATAGATATGTGAACGACACAGACCTGTAGTTGTAGCGTAATTCTCAAAAGTACATTGGAAAGTAAGGCAAGAATTTCAGACTGTAATTGCAAACTTTCCGAACCCTAAATTATGCATACTGATTAAATTCCCTGCAAATGCTAAACCATTTGTATTCAAAAAATCAGCAAAAATCCATAAAGAATAGGTTAAACAAATTGACATATAATTGTCCGATGAAATCAAAACTTCTGAAGTTTCTGAGCCTTGATGACAGGATTATTTTTAGCAATCGATTGTTGCGCAGCTTTCCGGTAATCATAGGGACAATTATGTTCCTCTGCATACCGATGGAGGCCACAGAACGTTTCCCCGCAGCGGCAATGGAAGCCCGTCAATCCCACACGCTTCTTGCAGCAACTGCAGCGATTTGGCTTGAGCTTAGCATTACTCTTTTCCCCTTCTCCCCCTTCCTCTTCCTCCCCTGTAGCTGTATCCCTTAATGTCTCTGACTGATTTCCCTTCAACAGTTTCATCGAAGAAGAAGAACCGTCTTCCTCAGCCTTGGCATTGTTCTGGTTCTTCATAAGAAGCTTATAACATACAGAGCACAAATTCATTGTTTCAGAACATCCAAAGAAGCCGCAATTGTTAGCGCACAGGATGGATCCATCGCTGCCCTCTTTCTCCTGCAATTCGGAATTGGAAAAGGCAGCCATTATAGTTTATTCTTTCGGCAAAGATTTAGGCTTCTTGGCTGCAATCACATAAATTGAGATTTGATATTGCTCGGTGGGTATTTAAAGGCTTAGTTATTTTCTTATGCTCCCTCTCTCGGTCTAAGTTTTAATAAAGCAAACAATTCTAAAATTAGTTTGAAAACCTATTTGTTTTTATTCTATATTTATCATATTATTTTAGTTTGGAAAAGCAACACATCCATCTATTTATTTTAGCAGTTTTATATTTCTCATGTGTTTTTTTTAGACTATGGGTAACTCTCTCTGGAGTGCGTCTGGCCGGTATCTCGAGATGAGGGGAGACTAGACCTCGTGACTTCTTGCCTGCAAAGGATGCTTTAGCCAATCAAGCTAGACCCCCAATCCCATTTGTCATGTAATTTTACTTTCTAAGTTATCAACTTTTATAATAATAAAGAGGAACATTTAACAATGATGTTAATTTATATATTTTAAGTTTTAATCTATTTTTAAATATCTTTTAAAGTAGTAATTTAGTATTATATCAATAATTTAGGTTAATTAAATAGATATGATTGATAAGTATAAAATAATAAAATTCGGATAGATAATTATTGTAAATATATGAAAATTAAATATTGTAGATTGACATATTTAGTTTTAAAATTGATTATGGAAGAATGGCATTGAAATTACATAAAATCGAATTACTATTGTCAACTTTGTGTCATCTCATAAAAATCAGTCTTATATTTACAAGTGTCATGGAATTAATTTGTCGCGTGGACTTGATTTGTGTTGCTCAAGATCAATCTAATAAAATGTGTGTTGGAGTCTTTATCTTATAGATAGTTAAACTTGTCAAGGTGACATTTAAGGATAGTATTTAGGAGTTAATTAACTTGATAAGTGAATGAGATCCCCTAGGTCAAACCCCTTTGGTGGTTCATATTAAGAATGATGTGGTATCAAAGAGAACATACACAGACATGCAAATAGCCTACTGACGATGATGTGAATCTTTTTTAACCCCTAATTATTCTCCAATATAATCACATGTGAATTAATCACATATTGAATTTCTTGAAATGACATGACATAGAAACATCTCACACAAACATGTATTAAGTCATCTCATAATAACTAGTAGAAAGAAGTAAGAAAGCTTAATTTTGAATTTGATCATTAAAACTTTTAGGTCATACTTATGTGCCTTGGGATTGAATTAGGTCAATCCCAAGTCACTCAAAAATGATCTCTAGCGTAAAATTATAATTTCAATGTAGGGAGCAAATGTATGGAAACAAGTGTGAATAAATATGTGATAATGATAAGTAAATGACAAATGCATAGAAAAAATGGTGTATTAGAGTGAAACAGGTGTATATAAGAACTGGACCATTAGCCAAACCAAGAATAAAAGTATATCATTTATCAATATGTTATTGTATGAAGACGTTTCATGGGGAAGGGCACAAAATATTGAATGATATCAATATACTAAATTCACCATTATATTTTACCCCTACGTTGATGTGTATTTGAATCTAACATAGACATGCATTTCAAAATACATTAACATTTTCAACTAAAATGAAAATTAAATATTCACTCATAAAAAATATACTAATTTATTAGCCGATAGGCTACATATAGTGTGATATTTGAGCTTGAAACAAGTCTCACACTTGCAAACAATTGTTGAGTCGTCGAAAAACAAGTTTCAACTGTCATTTAATGGTAAAAGCCTCCAAAATCTCACTTATCACATAAAATCCAGATAAATATTGATTTGTCAACTGGATGGGAACATTATATTTCTATTTGCAGTGATTTTTGTCAATTCAATGGCAACTTTCCTTTTTCCTTTGCATTGCTTTATGTTTTAAATTTGCATGCAAATATTTTAAAATCAATAATTTCCTATCAACACATCCTTGCACCTCCTAAAATTGCAAGTACCAGTATAAAATAATAGATTGTTGTTAAATTCCTCTTTTACTCTCTTTAATATAAAGACTATTGTTACTTGTATTTTAACTTTCATCTTGCATGTTGAGTAGTGTCGTTGGGATCACTCATGCAAATTCATGTGTCATTTGTATCTTTGAGTTCCAAATGTTTGCCTTTTTTTGTCATTTGATTCGAGTAGTGTCGTTGGAAACACATGCAGATTATTGTCTCTCTTGATCAATGTTCTTTATATTATTGGTACCTATATTTTCAACTTGCATCTTGCATGTTGAGTAATGTCATTGGGTTCACTCGTGTAGATTCATGTACCATTTGTATCTTCAACTTTCAGATGTTTGTCTTTGTTTGCCATTTGATTCAAGTAGTGTCATTGGGGGCACTCATGCAAATTATTATTTTCTTGATCTTGATATTTGTATCTTCGAGTTCCAAATGTTTGCCTTTGTTTTCCATCTAATTCGAGTAGTGTCGTTGGGGGCACTCATGTAGATTCTTTTTATCTTGATCTTGATCATGATCATCATTTGTTTCAGAGGAGGATCTTCATTTTAGCACTATATCAATCATCTTTCGACAACAGTCTATAGTTGATTCGTGCTTTAGTGATTTTCTACATGTTCCTCTTTTATGGGACATTGTTTTGGTTGGAGGCTTCTTAGTCCTTCACCTTGTTTTGGAAGCTTTTCTAGTCCTTCATTCGCCTTTCTCTCTTTTGGAGAGGATTTTTTCCTATGCGGTTTTCTCCTTTTCTCTATTTTTTTGAAAGATCTTTTGTTTGTGCATGGGTACCTCACCAGGCCTTGTTTTGTCAGGACCCATCATGCATTCTCTTTTTAGGGTTTTTAGCTACTCCCTAAGTTCATCTTAAGGGAGGGTGTTAGAGTAATCATGCATTAACTAATAATTAATTAATCTTTAATTAATTATAGTCTAATTTATTCTCATACACTTAAGCTAAACTTAGAAGTGATTTTCTATGTTAACAAAAGAGCTATTATTAGATCATTTTGTCTCATTGCATGAAATGTTGACACTTATCATGATCTAATCTCTTTATCATTTAGGGTTGCCCCTATATAGCACTCAACCCTCATTGTATTATCATGTCTTTGATGCCTTTGATAGAACTCTCATCCTTTGAGGACTCTTGTTTTCTTTGAAGATTTTTGAGGTTCATTCCGTAGCTTTTTCTTGTTGAGGAATATTGCATAGTATTGTTTGCAATTGTCTTGTGTGGAAGGTGTCTTTATTCGTTGTTTGATCATGTGGCTCGTGTTTTTCACAATTCTAACAAAGACTTCGTCAAAACCTACAAAACAAAAAAAAAACTAAAATTTCTCTTATATAGCCTCAAACTTTGGTTTTTTCCTCTGAATCTTAACTCCTCAACCTTTGATGTAGCCTCAACTTTGGTTTTTGCCTCAACTTCTTCCTTTTATCTCCAACGTTTAACTCTTTTAGTGCAACTTCAATGTTCATTTTCGTTCATTTCTACAACTTATTGGGAAGCCCATGCTTAAACTTCTACATTTTATCATTTCTTTCAAGCTTACACATCATCTATTATGGAAAACCAAGAATTAAAAAAATTATTAGGTTTTTGCATCCTTCAATAGAGATGTCTAGGGACACAACTCCTTAAAAAAGGATGTCATATGTAGGTGGCTTACCATTTGCAAGGGAGCACTTGATATTCTCTAGCATGAGTCAAGGTAAAGGTATTATTCTCTTGAGAATGGCAATGATTTTCTCTTCTACTTAGGAAAAAAAAACTAACTGTTTATAAAATTTATCTTATAATTTGTTTTCCAACACTAATTTAAATCATAGCCATGTTTTGAATGTGATAATGTTGTGTCTAAGGTAGCTCTTTGGCAAAGCTAAAATTTACACTTCAATTCCTTTTCCATCAAAATTTACTAAACCATTCGCATTAATGTAAGGAAATCGATAAAGCTTATTAAGATTCTTGCATGTTATCATCTAGTTTCATAATATATCGAAGCTCATTTAGTTTCTTTGTTCACAATTTGTTTTATGTTCATTTAACTTGCTTTAAAATTGATAGTTTAGCATTTTTTTTAAAGGAATTTTGCAATTGAAATAAATTATTTTTATATGATTTTAAGAGAGAAGTAGACAAATAAGAAATCAAAATTTGCAATGCAAAAGAATCATGAATATGAATCAAGATGTACTCTAATGAGAAAAAACTAAGCCTCCAAAAGCACTCACTCAATATATTATCTCATGAACAAATATTGCAATACACTTGCAAAGTCTTCATGCAAGGCTTTTGAAGCATCAAACTCCTTAATTGCATTCCATGGAAACAAGCAAATTAAAATCATCTAACCACCCAACTTGATCCATGCTTCCTCCCTTAACATATGCAATTTACGAGAGATGTTCAATCAACCTCAACCAATTAAACAAAGGTTATGATAGACAACCTCAACAACTACTCATGTGCTAGCTTTTATAGAAACATGTTTGCACAAAACTACCAAGTAGTATTACATAAATCGTGAGCTTACAAAACCATTTCTCCCTCATTTAATTTTTGGTACTATTTTTTTTTTTTTTGGTATTAAGTTTTCTCAATATTAAATATTTATCTTAATATTGCATACAACATATAAAATGGTCCCAAGAATGTCTTAACCCATATGATGCACCATCCCTAGATTACTTAGGTGCACCACAAATAAATATTAATTTTACATTTTTGATATTATGCAAGGTGTATAACACACCTTTCCTAACAATTTTGACACAATTTTGATGTTTGGTTATCATCAAGCCCGGTTCTTTGAATTTAAAATGGAGACATAAAGAGTACGTTGATTATTATGAAGTTATAAACAAGGAATGTAATAATATTTGAAGCTAAATTCATCTAACTTTTGATAATTATATCACAAAAACTTTGTTTTGAAGTGTTGTTTAATTTCTTGCATGCCATGTTCCACCTTGAAACCTATATATTATGATTTACTTTATTCAAAAATGTTTAAATAAAATAAAAATTTATGTTGTCATAATTATTTGATCTATGCAATTAAATTAAAATGTTAAAAATAAATATTAAATATTCAACTCAATTTGTAAGTGTGTGATGTGCATGTTTTGTAGCATGGAGATGACCACATTATGGAGAGAATGTTAAGCATGATTGACCATCAAACTAACCTGAATTGATTAAGTCACATATATCTGAGGCAAAATAACACTGTTGTGTCAATTGAAAGAATTGCATAGATAGAGTGCTTACATTGTTGATTATTGCATTGCATGATGCATTTTATTAAAAAAGGTATTCCCCATACTATGGAACAATCTCTTAAATTTTTTTATTTTTGCAATTTAATTCTTTGATTGACATTTGTAACTTTTTTATTGTTCTCGATTCTTCAAATTTTCTCTTTTGTTTTACAATTTAATTCTTTATTTAGGATTTCTTCTAAACCTTTTTTTCTTTAATCATTGCTACAAAGTCCTAGATCAATCAATTTCTTAATCTAGACCTTTTCTCTTCAATATTTTGCTACAAGGTTCTAGAGTAATCAATTTTCTAAAGGTTGGGATTTCCAATTTCTCTTGGTATAGCATCCTTAATGATCAATCTATCCTTTCTATGGATCATTAAGAAAAACCATTTTTCATTTGCAAGATAATATTGCTAGTAGAAACAAGGCCTCTTTTGGGAACATCTTTGTCGAAAAAGAAAATATCATTGAGTATTTGGAATCTCTTCAAAGGGATGTCCAAATTAATGACATGAATTGGGATTGATACCTAAAGAAGAAGAATATGCTCAGTAATATCATTCACTTGTGGACAAAGGAGACAAAAATTCAAATCATTGTGGCTAGCATTTGACCACTCTTTTAGAATGACCTTCCCTATATACTTCCATATTGGTTTAGATAACTTTCCCTATAATGTTATTCAATTTTCAAATGTTGAAATTCTTGTCTTTTTCCCTTTCGTCTTCCCTATTTGTGTGGGGTTGAGTGTCAAGCCATACTACAATTTGTTACATTTGTTGGAATAGAGGTTTGTCTCTTTATCTCTTTGAGGATGGTTCTCCAAGTTTTGAAAATGTTCTTCTTGGAGCTTATTTCTCTTTGATTTTTGGCAATGCCAAGGCTGAAACGTGTAAGCATTACTAGCTCGAGTCTTTGACACAAAAATAGGACTAAGGAGAAAAAAATTGAATCAAGTTGGCGTTCTATAAAGAGGTTAAGAGGAACACTACATTGTGGCATATTCTTAGGAGATGGGACCTCTCTAATCATATGGAACGAATCAAAAGTCACAACCCTACCCTTTTTGATAAGTTTGCCAAAAGGTTGGAATTCTAGGTTGGTAAAGATTAGAGATATGGAGCTTGTGATAAAGAAGAAACTTATAGCCCAAGTTTCAAAATGCCTAGGGAAGTAAGTAAAACCTACAATGATAGAAGAAATAAAGAGTTGATCAAGTCATCCTTGAAGGGTAAGGAAAATTTGAGACAAGCAGCTAGTTATATCATAGCCCCTCCCAACGTCATGGGTCAAGGTTGACATGAAAATAATGCAATATATCACTAAAGGAAGATTCAAATGTATCTTTTTGTTCCGCTTTACACCCCTTAATAATTTTCTTCTCAATAAGTTGATCAATTTTCATTATTTTTTCTAATGTCACTAGCTTACTCTTTTGGAGGTTCATTGTGCTCTATCTGCTTTCCCTCGACATCAATCCATTATCATTCTTCTAGTATCATGCCCTTACCTAGCTCATATGCACTACCATCTCTATCATGAGGGCAACTTTCGTCTAATACAAACCAATGCAATAGGAAAAGGAATTTTGTTTTCCTTACTAGGGGTGATGAGGAGTTGGGCTCGGATGATGTCAAAGAATTGATGGGGAAGGAATTACTTGGTAAGATGGGATTTGCTTGAAAGTAGGGCAAGAAAAAATGTTTGTGAAAGAAGTCATTGCTGCCACGTTTGGTTTCCTATCAGTGAACGCTTGCACCCATGGCCTTCATTTGAGCATTCCAAGGTTGCGTGACATTCAGCTTCTAGGCTTAGTGATTTGTCTTCTATTATTGGGTTGTGGGGATAAATCCTCTAATATGAAAAACTAAATTTATGTCCCACCACAATATATTGACGTGATTCTTCTTGAAAATAAAAATATTAAATCTGAGAATTTGTGTTTACTTTGAAGGCTTAACGGAGTTAATCCCCAGTCAATGGTCGATGCCAATCCTAATCAGCCAAAGTCAAATGCGATGGAGGAAATTTGTAAACTTAAGCCAAGGGAAAACAGGGTTAAAGGATTTGTGTTCTTGAAGGCAAGTTGTCGATTTACCAAAATCTTAAGAAAGTTGTGGACATTAGTAAGACCACAATAAAAAAACTGTGGTAAATCAATTTGACTCAATAAGGGCCTAGTTCAAAAGACCTGCAACAGAGAAAGTTGAGAAAAGTTAATATGTGAAAAGTTAATATGTCGGTCATGGAGTTTGTGAACAAGCATTTTTATTTTCTAAAAAACGAATGGGAGATGGTTCTGGCCCTTAACTCCTTGTAATTTAATGTCCTAGTCTTTGCTTGTTGCATTGTTGTTTTGTCTTCACTATGCTGTGGCTTTGTTGTAGCTGACTGATCCTTTTGGCTAAACCTTATGTTAGTTGTTCTTGTTTGATTGTCCGACCATATTTTTAGTTCATTGCTGTAAAAGGGTGGGGAACCCTTTCAAAATCCTCGGTTTTACCCTTTAAAAAATATTGTTAGGCATACTGCTTTGTTTGCTTAATATGCAGCCGATCATTGCAAAGAATCTCTGAGAGCAAACAACATTGTGAGGAAGTCTCGAGGATAGGGCAGTTGTCTTGAGAAAGGGTATCCTTCATTAATACCAAAAACTTTCAGATGGTCCAATCTTCGAGTAGTTAATGGAATATACACCCCCTTATATGTTACCTATGTCTAAATCTATTCCAAATTAGATCATTTTCTCCTTAACGAGTCTGCCTTGATATAAGTTTGTTCCAAAATGCAACTTCACAAGAGACATCAATATATGCATCTTACGATTATCTTAAAGAACAAAAATGTACAATACAACAAAATAAAGTTATGGAGCGGACAATGTAAAGTCACCGTTCTAAGGGTGAGATACGTTGCAAATAAAAATGAAGCAAGCTTCAGATAAGTAATACTCTTAATATTTTGACAACTATCATTATTCTTACAATATTTATACATCACAAAATATATAAAAAGCTTTCATCAACCACCCATTATTGATTGTCCTATATGAAATTGAAGAGGCTGCAAAAAAATATTTCATAGAACTGAACACCTAAAAATTAAAGAGGCAGCAAAAAGATATTTTATAAAATTGAACAATAAAACATTGAGGCCGTTAAAGGATAATTTATAGAATTGAACACTACGGGCATTTTGTTTTTGGGGAGGCATCCAAATAAAGCAACATAAGCTACAACATAAATTTGAAAACGACAAGACAAACTCGAGCTCCAATAGAAACATTGCTAAGACTCACCTCCTTGAAGATTATCATGTCCCATAGTTACAGCTATCTACATAACTGGTGAAAGGCTGGACAAGGAATTGCTTAAAATAAGCACTTAGCAATACTGACATGGTTTCAATAAAACAAAATTAACATATGCTTGGCAAGCCATAGAAGTCGCGCTAATTTAAAATCTAAAAGATATTCATATTTAAAGTTATAGTAGATTTTCCTCAAATTATTATTTGTAACTTATTTTCAGAGAGGATTTTTTTTCACATCCATACATTCATTGACTTGGCTATAGTGATTCTGAAGCTTTGAAAGAGATGGTTTTTAACGTTAATTATCAGTATATTTTAAAATAATTCTATACCAGAAAACAACAAAAGAAATCTGTTAGACAGGATTCTCTTACAAAGTATTAAATAATAATGAAATAAAGAATAGTGCACTCTGCATCCTTAAACATATCAGCCCCCCAAGAAAGTAAAGTGATTTTTATAATGAACTGTAAACGATAAAAACGCCATATGTTTCCCCACACTAGCAAGAATATCTTTAACTGTTTATCAGACATCAAATTAACATTTAAAACATGAAAGTTCTGATTCTGCAATCAAAACTCTGTGCAGACATGGATATCTATATCCTCATATTTGTTTATAAAATAACACATACGCTTGATCATGGAGTACTTTGTTCAATCTCACAACAGACACAGTTGCATCATCAAATCGTAGCCACCGACCATCAGAATATCTAGCATCAGCTGTATAATGCCCTCTTGAAGGGTCGTATCCATGGTGTGTTATAGTTGCAACTAGTTCATATCTCCTGCCCTGCAGAATTTTTTGACAGTTTCTTAATACGCATGACAAAAATGTTCCAAAAATAAACGGCAATATTACAGAATTAGACAATTAAATACGCTAAGAAAAACCCATTTTGACAACTTTAAGACTTACAACTTTAAGACTTACTTCTGTTGTTGAAGAGACAAGCAATTCACGCCCTAGAGCAATCTCCGTATTGAAGCGCACAGGTTTATGTAGTTTGCTGGTGCCTGTACTTCCATAACTAAAGCGCTTTAAATGCAATATCAACACCTTTGACAGAGTCTGTAATTTTACAGACTTACTTGCACTCACAATCCCTTCCTGTACCACAACCAAACAATTCAGAGTTCTATCCACTTGGTTCCATGCGAGTTCAAACTAGGCTACTTTAACATCATTTAGAAGAAAACCATAGTTGCCAGGAGACTGGTGCCATACTGGTAAGTCTATTTTTGAAAAACAGGAGATGGGGGGGGTACTTGGAGATGCCATTTTTTTTTAAATATAATTTATAAATTTGCTATATTAAAACTGAAAATATCATGACATTGAAGTTTCAAAACAAGAACACTGGTAAAATAATAAAATTTAACATTAAATTTAAAATGTCATACTACATATTTGATATTACATATGGAAATTCAGAAATGTCGATTCGTTTTTTTCTTTTCATATGGAAACTTGTCAAAATGTAGGGCTTTTTTGTTTTTTTTAAATCAGAAATCAAGGAAACGTTGGTGAGACGTCTCCTGCAAGCAAGGACGTCTCCAATGAGTTTCCAGTACGGGGAAATGTGTCTCGGTACCCAAGACACGTCCCAGGGGGTTGGAGATGCATCTCCGTGCAACTATGAAGAAAACAGACCACAAAATTTGAATCGTGTTTTCAGTAATGTGGTAGCAGTCAGAGCTAAAACTACAAGACATCTTTAAATATAACAACTCACAACATATGTGCACATATCATATGTGAATCTATAAATGAACTCAGTCAGACAAATCGATAAGTCGGTAATTGACATTACAATATCGAATATCAACATACCACGTGCTTATATACAAAGTTGCATAAAAATAGAGATGACGCTGCTCACGCAAACATGTAGCAAGTTGAATAAAACAAAGATAGAAAAAAGGGATAATATAGAAAGGGAAATGTTCAAGACATTCTTTCATAAAAAGGATGAAAGATGGGGACTTCATCAACCCAGCAAACATGACATGCACAAAAATTGATTATGTTATTGACAGATAGAGCAATCACTCAATAATTCAGATGAACTCCTCAAGTTGAAGAATAGAATATAGTACAGAAGTTGGTACTAAAAATAAAATCAAGGCATTTGCACACAGGCTCCAAAAAAGGGTTTTGATTTTCTCTATCCTCGTGAGAACACAAATGAAAGAAGTTGCTTACAGATGGGATGGGGATAATTAAGGTAGCAAAAGTTGAAACCAAAATCCTCACTGTGTATCTGCAAAGGATATGTTTGTGTTGTCCTTGTAATAGAGCACCACAAGCAATACTGTTGATTAGAATATGGATAGGATATTTTCTTCTTGTCCTTGAGAGAGAGAACAATGCAAATACTTTTGATTATAATATCAATGATCTCAGAAAGACTTTATTAAAAGCATGGCAGAACGAATTTATTAACAAACATACACTATCCTTTTGGATATCCTATCATGCCTGACCAATCACAAGCATGTATTTGCTAACTGTTCAAAACACTGTTAATAGAGCGCAAGAGACATTCTCACTCAGTGCTTCCTAACATGAGGCTGTGTTCTAGTTCACTTACTCAGGAACCTCCTCTGCTGCCATTCAAGCTTATACTAAGATGCCAGTTCTGGTACAGGTTCAGATACAGGTACGGATGCGGGTACGCCGGTACGGCAAAACAAATTCTTGGGTACGGGTACGGGAGTGTGTATATATATATATATATTATAAACATAATGTCATAAGCATGTTCAAAATTATAAATTTAAATATAAGAATAATGATATTCATCAGACATAAATGATAAACTATTAAACATGGGGCATTTATTTAGGAGAAATACTCTCTTAAATAGGGCATTTATGGTTTTCATTCCCCTATAAATCTCCTCAATCAGCTTAAGGACTATACGGACTGATTCTGACATATACCTACGGGCTCCACTTCCACGATAGGGTATTGGAAAATTGAATAAGATGATATATTCCTGTATGTTATTCAAATGTGTGCATATTATCTGCGATTGAAGAACTCTTGAAATCCAATAGTGTAACCCTTGTCTACTGACAATGTAACTTGTTGGCATTTCAATTAGCACCTCTGGAGTGCTTATTGGAAACAAACAGCTATGCACAGTGTGTAATAACTGCTCTTCAAATTAGGAGGGGAAGCTTCCTCTTTTGCTGATGTTTGCATAAAAAGTAAAGTAAACTAAGTTCCTATGCTTTTACTCAGTGGCAAAGCACAAAGGTGATAAAACACAATGCGTTGCAGCTAAGGTTTTCTCTGGTTTCTGCAGATCTTAACTACAACTAGGCTAACTTTTAATCTATCCTATTTCCTCAAGAAAAACAGAGGAAGAGGATATAGGAGTGGGAATGGAATGGTTCGATCACTCGGACGAGCTGTCTCTTAGAATGCATCTGAAGGCTATAAATTTCCAGATTTACGTTGAAATAAAACTCATGCAAGTAATCATTAAACGGTAGGCTAGATCTCAGGATTCCCAAGGAGGCACAGTGCTCTTTCCGAGGTGTAGGTTGAAAGGTAGACTACTATAAACAACATAGAACGATAATCCTACTCTCTAAATTCCCAAGGAGGCACAATGCTCTTTCTGAGGTGTAGATTGAAAGAAAGATTATTTGGAACAACATACAATGATAGATCTTGAGACTTTTGGATCAAAGGCAAGGTAGCTCTCCTGATTTATTATCTCAACTTTGATCAAAGATTACACTTTGGGACAGCAACTTGTGTCAAAGATACAATCACACAAGAAGCAATCAACCAATAAAACATGAACATAGATTGAACACACCTATCTGAATAGAAAGAACACAAGTTGTACTTAGCGTTTGAATATAACAAATACAATTCAAGAACATATACTAAGCGAACAAAGTCGATGGCTTGTGCGCTCAGTGTTTTGCTACCGTGAAGTAAAGTTACAAAATAATGAGCAAAGGCTCTTATTTATAGAAGCTCAAAGAAGTAGGCAACCCTAAAGTCTCCTTCAGTTAACAATGAGTTCTTGCCAATCTGCAAGATTTATTCCTATGTCTAAAAGTAGGTAACCTAGCAGTTAACTGATTCTAAACTAAAACATAACTCCAATATACAAAGGTGTCTCCAAAATAGACATGCACAATTTGTGGGACAGTGAGTTAACTTGGAAAGAGGCATCAAGTTAACTCATGTGTCATAAATGTTATTTTGGAGGAGTAGAACGTCCTAACTATGAGTTCACTGCTCGTGATCTTGAGCAATCATCTCCCCCAAGAAACAGTTAACTGCCTCATCATCTGGAGATCGTCACATGCCTAAACTGTCAGTTTACTGATTGTTAACTTTGGCAGCTCTGTAACTAGAGTGATGACCTCTGTTTCTTTTGCAGCTTTATGCTTCCAACGCTTTTCTTGATTTTTCTCAATGGAAGAGTGTTGTATGATGAAATCGCGAAGTTTGGCTGCGAAAACTCTAGCTGTGAAAAATACTCATGAACTCGCTTGCATATCCAGAGTTCGAATGGTATTCAACCCTCTAAACTGGCCTTGAAAGGCTATCAGATATACGAGGTAGGAAACTGTGTGGACTTTTGAGTATCTATGCTTGTCAATTTGTCCAAATTGACTTCTGGGTGTGCCCGATGCAGATCGTTGTCAACTATTTTCAGAAAATCATGGAGTAAGACCATTTTGGTCTTGTATACAACCTGAGAGAATTGCATTTTGAAAAACTTATCTATTGACTGTAAACACGACATTGTTCGGACAACTTTTCTGCTGTAGTTAAAAATAGCCTCGTCGAGGGGTAACTTTTACCAAAAAATTTGAGACGTGGGTTTTGTTGAGAGTATCTTTTTAAACAAACCCAAAACGTTAGAAATTCGAAAAGTGAATTTTTTTATGACATGCAAGAGCCCTTCGGTGGCAAAGGCAACGAGGCAACAGAAACTTATTTTTCCTAGAAAAATCTAACGCATGGGTTTTGTTGGTGCTTCAAAGCTAAACAAACCCAGTTTGTCTATTTTTTAAAATTGTGACTTTTTTTCTAGAAACCCTAAAAAAGGGGGTAGCGAGGCAACTTTTCCTAGAAAAATCTGGCACATGGGTTTTATGGCCAATGCTATGTTGATCATACCTAGAAGGCCAAATCTGTGAATAACTATCATTTCCTTGGACATGCAAGAAGATCTAAGACAAGAATAGAAGAAATGTGAGGGAAGAAGTTTAGAAGTTATATGTTGTTGCCGTGAATCTTCAAGAAAATCACGCCTGGAGATGTAAACTCTGATAAATTGTCCCTTTGTGCAACTTGTTCTTGAAAATATGAAGAACGTTGAGAATGGCTTTCGTCAGATCTTCAAAAAGTGTTGGAGAGAAAAATATATGTTCTTGAGCTCTTCATCCTACAAGAAATAATGAATAATGGACGCCTAGGCTTTGATAATATCAATTTGGAGTTGCAAGCATCAATTAGGGCGTCCAAATCATGATTAGGGGAATCACCTCTGTGATTGGCAATTAACAGAATCATCTCCACCTATTTTGGCGCGTTTGGGCATGAAGGAGTTTTAAAATATCTTAACTCAAGTCAACCTGGGACTAGTTTGACTTTAGGCATCCAAATCTTGAGAGTTGAAGATTTTCACCTTTCTTTTGTGACAAAGTGCCTCTGTTTGACCCAAGATTATGGTTGCTTGATTGATCCTGAAGCCTTGGTGACAGATTCTGTAGCACCCCTCCGATTTGCTTATGTTTTCGAACAGTGCTTTTATTTTGATAGAGTATGATACTATGATGTTGTTATTTGATCGCTGACATTATAGCGATGATGGTTTTTATATTGAGATGTGATGGTACACTATATGGGTGATTGTTGATTATGACATGCTCTCTGGTTAGCATAGTTGATTATGTGAGTTGATATTGATATATGTTCATCTGTAGTTATTTGATGTTTTAGTTTCGTCAATTTTGATGTGACATTGTATTGGTGAAGGGAACGGGATTGCATCACTCGCTTGCGAGCACCCTGCGACTCCACGATTTTCTCTTCACAGTGTGATTGTTCATGATCTATATACATGTACGACATATGTTTTGATTGCAGGATTGCAGGTACAAGACATCGACTCCACCTAGATTCACAGGTTTGAGGGTGTCCATTACCCAACAGAATAGTTGATTGGGAGGTAATAACATGATTTCCTTGTCAAACCACAACCCTAGTCACAGTGTGTCATCAGTCCTTGTTTTGGTCATGCTTTGTTGTCATGTTGTCCCTGTTTGCCTTGTCGTTTAGTTATTTTGCAAGGTATGTTCTATGGGAAATTAATGATTAATTAATGTTTATAATGTTTTAAATTGATTATTTATTTAATCATGATTAATGTTTAAATTTGATTTAATTAATTAGATTTAATTTGTTTTGTAAAGTAATTTAATTATTTAGATTAAATTATTTCATATAGTGATTAAATTTGATATTAAAATTGTTAGATTATAAAAGCTTTGTTTAATCAATTATTTAAATTAATTAAATAAAGTTGTGAATTTAAATGAATGGATAATTAAAATTAATATTTGATTTTAAATTATTAATTAAACAAATATCTTATGAATATCTTGGAGGAAATATCTTGTGATTTGATTTGGAAAGATATTTTGGGATTGTGACATGAGTTAGAAAATTAATAATCTAGTGTTGGGAAATAATTCACAGAGAGAATAATTGCATTAACTGAAAGAGTGCAAAAGGCTATTTCACGAGAATGAAAATTGTATTTTGGGGTTGTTGAAAATTGGAAGAAGTTCTCGAGATATTGGCTCTAGTTTTAGTTTCAACTTTCTGGAAAAGAGGATTATTTTGGAAGAGGCTTTGATAATTTTGGAATCTGAAGGCGAGGCTTTACTTCAAACTTCAATTCTTCAAGCATCTGAAACAGGTTCTTTATTGTTTTATTTAAATTCAAATTGGAAAAGGTTATTAGAATTAGTTGTTGTCCGAGAAAAGATTGCCTGTACAATGAAGAAGATTTTATTTGTTTTAAAGCTTTAATACGTTTTGAAAATTGAAAAGATTGTCGTGAAAGCTTTAGAGCTTTAGATTAAATTCTTGTATTTTTTTGAAAAGATGAATTGTTTTAAAACAATAGAATTCTCAAAATGAATATATATAAATTTGGAAAAACCTCTGTAGAAATTGATTTCATTCTTCCTATCAAAATTTGTAGAAAATCTCTGATTGTATTGGAAAAGATCTTCTTGTAAAAAATTATTGTTTTTCTTCCAATTGGATTTATTTGACTTGAGAAATTAAAAACCTCTGGTAAATTTGTAAATATCCTCTTGTAGAAGATTTTGTGAAAAAATTGCTCGTCTCGAGCAATCATTTTGTTATATTTATATACATATACACATAGTTGGAAGACTCTGCTGGACTTGCCGTGGACTCTGCAGACTCGGGAGTCTGCAAGCTGGCCGAGTCGACTCAGCGCGGACTCGCGAGCTAAGTCTCTGGCTTGGACTCCCGAGTCCTTGGCTCAGACTCCCGAGTCTTGTGCCTAGACTCCTGAGTCCTGTGCCTGGACTCTTGCTGCAATTGGAGGCTGCTTTCTCAGCTTTAAAACATGATTTTTTTCAAAAAAAATTGCCAAGTTTTTTGCCGAGTCCCGAGTCCGAGTCTTATTTTGGGCTGCCGAGTCCGAGTTTTCAAACTATGCATATACATATATAAATATATATAATAATATATACATATATATTTTATGAATGTTCCTATAAAAATATACTTTGAATAAACCCAGATTCAAATTGTACGGTGATTTTTATTTAATCGCAAGAAATTTTTGGAGAAAAAAATTTATAAGTTTAAATATATGTTTGGGGTTGGGGGCTGCCCCACAGCCGCCCCCATAGGGGAGGCGGGCTGTGAAGGTAGCACCCAACGCTGCCTTCACAGGTCGCACGCCCCTTATGGGAGTCGATTGTGTTTATACAGCCTGGCACAGCCTGCCAATATGGAGGCTTTAAAGATATTTCATTTGCCCTTACCTTTTAAATTCGACTTTTTATTATTTGATTTTTTTTTTAATATATATATAATATATTATATGTATATATGCATGAATATATATATATATATATATATAAATATATATTTATATATATTTATTTATATATATATGTATGTATATGTATATATATATATTTAATAAATGCCTTGGGAAATTTGTAATTAATTTTTAAATATTTAAATAATATATATATAATTATATATAAATACATATATAATTATGTATATATTCAAATATATATATATTTAAATGACTTTTATTTTAGGTGCATGTAAATGCACGAATTAGATGTTTTAAAATGAAATGATTTAAAAGAGGGGAATTGATTTTTATATAGATGTAATTGGGAAATTGAATTAAATAATTAGATCTAATTTTTTTATTGACTATAAATGAAATTGTATTAAGATAGATTATTTCGAGCAATGTATTATTGTTTTCTTGAAAAGGAAATAAGATATGCATGAATATATATATATATATATATATATATATATATATATATATATATATATATATATATATATATTTCTTTATGTATATATATGTATGTATATGTATATATATATATTTAATAAATGCCTTGGGAAATTTGTAATTAATTTTTAAATATTTAAATAATATATATATAATTATATATAAATACATATATAATTATGTATATATTCAAATATATATATATTTAAATGACTTTTATTTTAGGTGCATGTAAATGCACGAATTAGATGTTTTAAAATGAAATGATTTAAAAGAGGGGAATTGATTTTTATATAGATGTAATTGGGAAATTGAATTAAATAATTAGATCTAATTTTTTTATTGACTATAAATGAAATTGTATTAAGATAGATTATTTCGAGCAATGTATTATTGTTTTCTTGAAAAGGAAATAAGATAAAGGAAATCATAATGATAGTTTTATTTGCCTGAATTGCTTATTTAATTATGATGTCTTTTGTCAACGTAAGTTGGGAAATCTGTTAGTTGTGAATGTGTAAGCCTTCCAGATGTTGCAATATTATGTGGGGGTTGTTGTGATATTTTGTTCAGCCCTTTGTTTTCCTTGGGTAGTGCGCCTGGTTGTGATTCAGTCTAAACACCCGATTATTACAAATGGGTTGTGTTGCTCTTGTAATATGGATGGGATTTAATATCCGTTTTTTTGTGCACTTTGTTTACCCTTGGTTTATGGATTAGATCCTTGTGTTGTCAATAGGGGAGTGGCTCTCAATGGGGGTCGACGCACAAAGTGGTGCCAGGATAACTCATGTGAGAGTTAGATAATTCAATGGAAATTAAATAAAAGTATTAGGGGAAAGGGTAGCTTTAAACACATAACTTGTTAATTGTGCCTCGCTCATTGGCTCAAGGGCTCGTTTGGACTTGAGATGAGACGAGAAGGCCTGGAATGGCAAGATCATTATCTTGTCCCTTTGAAATATATTTGATATCGCATCAGTTTGCATGTGGGGCCGAAGATCGTGAGAGGCTACCAAGATAACCCAAGATGGGGGTCGGGGCCTAGGAAGATCTGCCAGGATAACCCATGCGACTTTGTGATGACACTCCTCCTATGATAACAGTTTGTATTGTTCAGTTGATGTACTTGATTCTTTTACTCTGAAAGCAATGTAACCTACATGTTATGTATTGTTCTTGTTTAGTTTAGTCTTGTGGTTGCCCATGTCTTGAGGTTGTTGGTTATGTCTAGGAAGCCCTTTTACTATCTCCTAGCACGGGGGGTGGGCCTTCGGGTACCACATGGTTGGGTGGAATGTGCACCTTACACCGTTGGGTTTCCACTTCATGTTCGTGATGGCAGGATCTTCCAGATTGGAGAGCTTGCATGTTCCAGTTGCTTGTACCATCTCTTGTGTTCTATTGGATCAGTTGGATGTTATTGTTTATGTACTACTCCTCATTTGTATTCGAGGAGAATCCTTGTATCATTGTAATTGTAATATTGTTTGTATGATCTACCTCATTTTGGAAATGAGCCTTGTAACTGCTATATTGAATTAATACAATCTATGAATGGTTTTAATATGTACTTTGTAATCTTATGAAATGAGTTTAATGTTATTGGATCTATGTTCTTTATTTCATGAGTATAATTTATATGCTATGGATCAGTTTACTTTTGGATGTTATGGGATTCAAATGTAAGCGTTGTCGTGTACCTTAGAGGATGTATGCGTTAAGTGTAGTGCACTTTACTTATTGTTAATTGCACTTTCAAAAAAAAAAATTGTTACGCTTCCGTTGTATTTGTGTCGTCCTCTAAGGTTACATGGCGGAGCGTTACAAATTCACAGCAAAGTTGGATCAACTCTGAAGAGATGTTCTTGGGAGTCGCCAACCCTAAAAACTGAATCTGATGGTTCAATTTCTTGGGCGCCTTTTCCTAAAAGGGTGCATTTTTCTGCCAGTGTTAGCCAACTTCTTAGATGCTTTTCAATTTTCTCCATTTGACCCTTTGTTCTTCATTCAACAGCTGTTGGTGATTGATGAATCTCGCGAACGGGATGTTCAATCTATCGCAAAGTTGGAAACACTCTGAAACGGATGACTGTATGTGCAAGCTCAGAAAATTGATTTGTGAGGTTCAAACTTCTAGGCTCCTTTGGCCTACAAGGGCGCTTTTGTCATTTTGAGGTACATTTTGCATTTTGAAACCCTTCACGAACAACTCTAGTTTGATCTTTGTCGCCGAAGGTTTGAGTATTCTGTTAAACGTGCTGACGATTTCATTGCGAAGATTGATCAAAATGGAAGAGGTCTTCCTGGAAGTCACAACACCCGAAAGCAGCATCCGATTGCCCAAAAGTCAGGCACCTATTTCTAGGAAGGTGCATTTTCATTGACACTTAGTCAATTCTTTGTGTCCTTAAATTTGCCTTTGCCTCCAGCGTTTTATGCTTGATCTTCGTCTGCGAATGCTTGACAGGTCCCGTGAGCTCGCAACTGGATTGATCGCGAAGCTGAAAGGATGCTGAGAAAATGCCTTGTAGAAAATAGCTGCTGAAAACTTCATTTGGTTGCCCAGAATAATGGGCACCCCTGGTCAACAGGGGCTCTTTTGTTTTGATGTCCATTAGTTTACCCTTCGTTTTACGTGTGCTCAAATGATCAACAGCTGCTGTCGTTTGATATGTTTCGTGAGCTAGCTGTTGGATCCATCACGTAGCTAAGTTGAATCCAAGGAGATCACCTGGGGGTTGCTAATCCAAAGACTGGCATCTAGCAACTTTGCTTCTTGGGCACCCTTAGGCTACAGGGGCACTTTTTCCCTTGTTAGGCTGACGTTTTTGATGTCTTTCGCTTTTGGAACCTTCTGCATTTGCCTTCGTTTGACAACGTTTGATGAATCAGTTGAATTCGCTTGACGATCTGTCGTGAAGCTGGTAGAATTACGGAGAAGATGACTGTCTCGGCAAAACATGATAATTGCATTTGATCCTTTGAATTCATGGGCGCCCCTGTCCAGCAAGGGCTCTTTTGGCTTTAGTGTCATCAACTTTCGTGAAGACCTTCACCTCTCAAGCTTTGTGTTCATCGTCTTACCAACTGCATTGTTCGTCGTCGTCGCTGACGCGAATGCATTCACCGTTGCAATCGCTTTCACCATACTGCGTGTACGGGCATTTGAAAATTTCACCAAGGCATTGGCTATGTAGCACCTTTCTTGTAGCAAGGCGTGCATCTTCCAAACTTAGAATATTTTCAGCATTTTTCAACCTTTGAAAATCCCCTTCGTCACGAAGCATCTTTTAGAGCATCTTTCGCCATGGATTCTTCCTTGAAGCTTTTGAGGCTTGGATCTCAACACCTGGTACTGGCCATTCTACCATTGATGACCTTGGAAGTCCTATCTTTTCTCCTGAAAAATGAAAATAGACCCACCAGAATAAAACAAACGTTTTGGTGATTTTGACTTGACCGGTGTGATCGTGAAGACATATTATCCTATCAAAATCATTTTCAACTAATTCTGGAAATGTCTTATTTTTTAGGGTTTTCCTAAAAACAGGGGTTTGAAACCCTAATTTTCAAATTTTCAAAAATTTGCAAGCATCCTCCTTGACATAAACCCACAAAAAGCCCATGTTTTATTTGACCTAAAACGGACTTTTGACGACAATTTTACAAGATTTAGACCATTTTCATCAAAATGCCTTATTGAAGCAAAATAGTCAAAAACCTCACGCTTTAGCCCTATAAATACATGAACACCCCTCACACTTATTCACATAGCACTTGGAGAGCAAATATTCTTCATAAAAATGTGCCAAATACCTAATTTCTCCCTTAAGTGATAAAATTGTGAAATGGTGTGCGACAAAAAGTTTTTTGTGGTTTTGAAGGCCTTAATTTGGGCTTGGTGGTGGGGGCACTGCCCCTCGACCCCGCCCTATATCACAAAAACCGTATGGGTACAACATAGGGCATATATATTATTATCACTTATCTTCCAATTTTCAAAATAAATTGGACTGAAACATGTTTTCCAATGAAATTTTGTAGTTAAATATACTTGCAAAGTGACAAGCTTGTAATCCCTTTACCTAGCAAATGTTTGTCACCCTATACTATTATACATCCAAAGAAAACTGGAATTCTGGATAAAATACTTGACAGCGTGTGGGAAGAGTAGTTGTTTTATAAATGAATGTTATGCAACATTAATGCAATGTGTGAGCAATGTAAGTACAGGACAATACAACAAAGTGTCAAAACACAGAAGTGCAGATGTATAAAATATTAAAAATTCAACAAACTTGTTACAAGATGTGATAAAGCAGAAGTGAGAAATCAAGTAAAAGAAAAAATAGTATTCTGTGTCCTGCAAAAAAAAAACTATGTTGCATAAAGAGAGACCTCCTCATACATTGAAAAGTGTAAATATTCCCAAGCATCTAAAGATCAACGCTCATTTATATATGAACATATTTCTGTACAGAAAACATAGCCATTAACCATGATTGTGAAAAATTTAAAAATATACCTTGCCTGTAGAAGCTCTATAACCTTCAACTGATTCTGGAGAAGCAAAAAGGCGAAGAGCATCTTCAACTGTCCTAACAGCTTCAGGAAAAATGTCCAATTGAAGCAACATAAAAGGTTGAATTGTAGCTGAAGCTCTGTTACCTGTCCAAAAAGAAAATGTCAAATCTCATATTCAAGAAAACGCTTAAAGAACTTGATGGATCCACACAAGACTAACAATGCAATATCATTGGAAAACTGATCAAAGCCTGAAGGAATTTATGTTGAATCCAGCACAGCCCATTGAAAAAAATAATGTCTCTAATGTTGCCCAGAGCTTGGGTGGTGCTGCTTTCGGATGCTATTGGTACCCATCTCCTCCATGAGGTACATACAACATGAGAAGAGTTGTATTCTGTCTCCAGTGCATCAAGGTATCATAAACATCTGATAAACAATGGTACCAGAGCCCTAATGTAAGGGCAAAAGGAATTAGCAAAGAGATTGTAATTGAACCCATTTCCTATCCTCAGAGGAAACAGGGCCAATCCCTCAGTGTTATGTTTCATCATCTGCTAAAAACTCCAATGATGATGTACAGATTATTCAAGATTGATAGGATTAAGTTTCAATTTTGGAAACATGAATGTAAATATTGGTGTGGCAGTTGGGTGTAATTTGCCAGTCTACAGTATAATTTGATGACAAAATTTGAAAGGTAGACAATCCTGCTAAAAAAATGTCTTTCATGTTGCCCAAAGCTTAAGTGTAGCTGCTTTCAATTGCTGTTGGTACCTATCTCCTCCATGAGGAACGTAAAAAGGGTTGTATTCTACATCTGGGAAGCCAAGCTATCATAAACATCTGATAAATGACAGTACCAGATCCCTAATCTAAGGACAAAAAGAATTAGCAAAGAGATCCACAAAGCCAATTTCTGAGTGTTATGCTCCATCCTCTAATGAAAAATCCAATGATGATGTGCACATTATTGAAGACCAATAGAATTGAGCGTGTAGGCATAGTTTAAATTTTGGAAATGTAGATGTAAAGTTTGGTATATCTTGTGCCATTTGCCAACCCCCAGTGAGACTTAATTGCAAAAATTGGAAGGTAATATTATCGTGCCAAATGGCCAGATGGTAGAATACTGCCGGGTGGGATAGCCGCAATCACTTGCTGCCCAAATCAATTCTACATCTGCCATACTAAGAAACATTAAAGTTTAACTTGTTAACAAAACAGTTGTTTTAAACCCCCCTAATTCCTGAGATGGAAGTGAAATATTGAGATATTTTTGAGGGATTTTGATATCGGTTCATTCTTTATGGACTATAAAAGTAGTTGGTGAGGAAGATATAATTACTCTAGAATCAAATGGGTCAGATGGTAAGTGAGCAAAATGAAAGGAGGTTGAATGTTCACAGTAGAGTACTACACTGCAAATTTCAATGAGGGTGGGAATACTGTACAGCATCTTCCTTTTTTATATCTGTACTTTTGCAGATCATATGTAGAGAGTAAAAGGAAGAAGGGTATAGATATGATTGTTGATATGATAACTCAAAGATTTGCTACTGGCTCTTTGCATGGTAATAGCTCGAATTTTTTAGCTTTAAACTTTTTGTTGCCAAAAAGTTTCAGGCAAGTGACAACTGGAAAGTTAGATAGACACTTAAAACTTGCTAATGCCATCCTCACACCTAACAAACACCCATCTAATTAAAATCATTTCACTTAATCAAAAATCAAATAAATTAAAAGATTCTCATTATTTAATTAATTTAAATAATTCCATTATCCGTAAAGTTCCATATTTCCATTTTTAACTCAAAAATCCATAAATTAATTTAATAAGTCATAGAATCAAATCAAATAAAACCATTCAGCAAACTAATTGCTCAAAATGAACAATAAATCTTCGAAAAGGAAAAATATAAAATCAAAATAATTAACCAATTGTGAAAATAAATAAATTAAATCAATAAATCAAGGCAACTGACTAATAATAGTCATCTCATCCTCATCCACTCCATTTATCCTCATCCTCATTCACAAAATCTATAAATTGAGACCAAATCCTTATCTTTTAAAATCACTAGTCCAGTTGAGCAAGTAGATGCTGCAAAAAATGAGGAACAAACATATCATTACAAAGCTAATCTGTCAACTCTCACGAGGTTTGCTTGTGGTTTGAACTTTGAACGATTCAATTTTTAAATTTGTTTTAAATATTCATTTTCATTCTAAATTCCATGCTTACATCTGGCATTCCCGGTGAGACATCCCAAGCTAACCTTTCACTTGTTGGATCAATTTGTTCATTTGCTTTG